>WWPM01024715.1:0-24422 GCA_023279145.1 Glomeris maerens | reverse complement strand
CATAGTTGACGTAAATGTCACATAGATTACAAAAATATCCAACCTTCCTGCAATATACATATACGTATATGCCCAGTCTTAACTATTTTGAAAAACAAATTTTGATATTCGTTATAAAGAGGTCCTGTTGTATTTAAAGATCACCACTCTCTTTGTCAGAATTCTGAATGTATAGTTCTTGTCTCAGATGTTCAATTAATATGTGACTAAATTACTGAACATACAGAGGATCCATAAAGTCTCTTTACAATTAAAAAATGAAGTTTAAAAGGGTCTAATTAGGGACCAAAAGGATTATTTTTCGAGTAACCAGTCAAAACGATTTAATCACCAATTTGTGAAATTGTCAAAAACTTGAATTGGGTGCATAAATAGTAAAACGAACAACAATATTTTAGGGTATTTATATACATTTTTAACAGTTTCTTATAAGTATAGAAATGTTGTCATCACTCGGATCGTTTGGAATTTCAACTCTTCAATTTCAAATATTTCTCGCCAAACCAAATGACAAGATAAAAGCTGTGGTAATTATTTGTATGCATGTATATCATATAGAAAGGTTTGTTTAGAAAAAAACTTGTGCTCGGTTAAGCATTTTACGCGAGCAAAATTTAACGGCGACCGAGATATTGTCTGCGAAACTGCACTTCCTGAAAAATAAGAACAGAGCCGATAAATCATTAAAGATAGAGAGAGAAAGTTGAAAGCTGCACATGCAAATCGATCTGCTGCCATGCACGTATAATAATAATAATGCACAGGTAGTAAAAGTGTATTCAAGCTTTTTTTCCCCAGCCATTGTCGCAAAAGTCTGGATACCACCACCTTTCCCTTTGCAACCGAAAGTAACAGCTCATTTAAATGCAAATTTCCCTCGCATTTTCCACACAATAACCCTTTAACCACAGAGCCCTCTGCCGACAAAAAAGCGCAAACTCTATAGGGAGGGCTATGGAAGAAAAACCAACACCAGGTAGCGCTATCTGTCGACCAGTAGGTGCTAACTTAAATGCGACCAAGGTATGGAGCGGCAAAAGGGCCGAGGCTTTTTGTAAATTCGAACTAATTAACAGCAATTAATAGAATGGCAAAGTTCGTTGGGGCAGTCCTTGTTGGAAAAGTCCAACTATTTTTACAACTTCAATGAACTTTCCACAACAAAGACAGCCAAGTTCATCTTGATTGGATTTTTCAACACTGAGGACAGTCTACGCAAATGTCCAAAATCAACTTGATTGGACTTTTCCAACAAAGATAGCCTACACACATGTCAAAACCGAATCTGATTTGAACTTTTCAAACAAAGACAGCCTGCACACAATCAAAATCCAAGTAACTTTATACACAAGTGTCAAAATGACATCTTATTGGACTTTTCCAACAATGACAGCTTGTACATGTGCTTACCCAACCTCATTTCCCCACTCGACAACTTGGTCGCAGTTAAGCTAGTTAATTAAATAACCAAATCCATTTGAATTTCATTCACGAATTGCCGTATTTGCTCTATTTGAAGCCGGCCTTCTAATTGAAACCAGCCTCTAATTGAAGCCTACCTCTAATTGAAGCCGGATAAAAATAACTTTTGACTTAATAGGAGCCCGGGATTCCATAAGAGGAAAAACAGCTATGAAAGAAATTAAACCCAGGTGAGAAGGAATTTCTTTGATAAGGCCCATAAAGCAGAGTGATGAAAGGGGTGTGCAGGCAGGTGGCATATATACAGCATACAATCTTGTACATTCATGCATACATTACGCAAAAATCGCCACCACGCCCCCTGCAATGCATTGTAAGCATAAAGCAAGTTCACAAATCATTATTAGTGCTGCTTTAAAGCTGCATGCATGTCTGCTTTTCAAGAATCCTGGAAAATACGACAAGAATATGGGGGTTATGGGGGTGGTCCGTTGAAGGGTTTTTTTTTCACTTTTAAAGGGGGGGGGGGTTGCTACACGTAAAAGCCCCAGTAGAGATTCCTCGAGACAAGATTAGAGTTCAGAACTATATGTATATAATATGGTTTGAGGGAGAAGAACGAGTAAAAGGGTCGAGTTTTGAAGGAAACTAATAAAGAAGGCCCTTTGAAAATTCACCCTCTGAATGATAAAAAAAAGGATATGCACAGAAGGGAGTGAGGGGGTTAGCTTATGGGCCTACCTACACCTATGTTGGCAAGTTAAAATGATCTGCTTGTCACGTGATGATATATAACTTGTAGTTCAGAAAAAAGGCCCTTGTCGAAATGAAGACATTTTTCAAAGCTCGACCTCACCGACATATTAACATAATTAGCATCGTTATTCTTCTTTTCCTTAGTCTTCTTTCTTCTTAATTTGCACTTAAATCTGCATGCATGAAACGTTCAAGTTCATAATTGAAACTCTCCTTATTTGGTGTATAACCTCTTACACTGGCCATTTTGCAAATTTTCACAACACTTTCGTCGATTTCTAAAAGTCATTGACACCATTCATAATATACACTTGGAACAATAATCAGCATTCCAACATGTTTTCAGACCTGCACCTAATATACAGGGTGTCCTTTGCAGCCAAGTTTCATGTTTTAAAATATGACTGTATCTTCGGCGTTATTTGACCAATTTTATTGAAATTATCCTAGAACATAGGGCAAACGTTACTACAAGTATTTCACTTGACACTTAATGATGCATTTCAAAGCCAGATCCTCCATTTTCAATGATCTATGAAATGATTCTAACATTTTCAATGTCACTAAGTTTGATACACCATTTTGAGCATGTGAAAAGACGGAGTAACACTGTATACAGTACTGTGTGAAGTGTACTAGTATACAAATTTTTAATTAACTTTACACAGTAAAATTCCCATTTCTGTACTTTAGGTATACTCTATGCGGCAAAGTTTCAGCCTGCAATGTTTAGCTGTTTCAGCAGTTTAAAAATAATTATCACATAGTAGGGGTTGTTATATTAGAGATTATCTACTATACGTATATTGATGTAATTAACTAAAACAGCATAAACTATGAAGAGTACCTCAAATCATCTTTTAGGGACACATTCTTTGAATCTTCTTCGATCAAATTCATTTTGTCTTAATGTTGGTCACGTCTCAGGTGCGTCTTACTTAAAGTGTTCCAAATGTCTAATTATCCAACAGAATGCATTAATAATAATTATAATTCAATTAGCAAAATATCATTTAAAATTAATTGATCATATAATTAATTAATAACTGCATGAACAAGATGGTATAAACAAAGATTTGATTTACAGCAACACTGAACGCAGCAATAGAATTCAAGAATAAGTGAGCAATACAATATCCGTCATTCAAGTTATTAAAGGGGAGAAAAGGGCCTCCGGGTTTCAATGGCGCATTTTTGAGAGGAAAAACCACATTTCTACATAATCGTTTAATTTTTGAACCAGCCCATATGCATAATATACTTTATTGTGCATTTCTCTGCATGCATGCAAACAAATCGCAACATACAGAAGCATGTGAAAGGGGTTCCATGGCCCTTTGGTCTCATTCATCACCATATTTCCACATATGCAAACTCGCGCAATAACCATGCACCTGCATGCACTTTACAAAAATAAATGCATGGTCCCAAAAGAAAACGACGAAGAAAAAACTTTGGATGCTTGGTGTGTGAAATTAGCGAAAAGAGGGTTTGTAAAATGTAAATGCACATACACAAGGTCCTTGGGCACAAAAGATGCCATTTTCTATGAGCATGCAGTGAATACGAGCTAAGGGCTTCTCTCAGGCTAAACCATGTCCAAAAAACCCTTTTTGACAACCAATATCCCCTTATGTCCTTACATATTCTTTGTGAATGAATCTTCTTTATATGGAAAAAACCTCCCTGAAACAAAACCCGAACCAAGGACCCAACTGAGGGGGTTGCATCTGGCCTAAAATAAGCCTTGGGACCAGTTCCACCCCCGCAAGAGGTTCCTAAAGATTCTTTTTTCCCTCCTCTTTCAGGACCCAGTTTTTTTTTCACGCATGCAAGCACTTTTTTCACAGTTCAAAGATTCTTCTTCATGACATCAATCATGCAGTTTCCCACCCTTTGGCAACAAACCCCTTTTATTTGGGGGAACCCTTTTTGGGACCTTTTCCACATCCCAGTCTAACCCCAATGGTCCTTTCGTCAAAAACCGGAAAGCAGCAGCAAAAACCCTTTGATGCATGCGAACAATCAAAGGGCCTTTTTGCATATATTTCTCTCTCTCTCTCTCACTCACTCACACACTCACTCACTCTCTGCTAGCAATAAAAAAATCAAAAGGGACCCAGTTTTCTTTTTTTTATTTCTTTTTATATTCCAGCCGGTTCCCATTTTGGCCCTACAATATGTTCAACCCTCTGACACCCCCAGCCGGAGCAAAAAAAAACTAGACCAGAAAATTGTTCAATGTCCACATAAGCAGTCAAAAAATGTGGACGGTTTTCTTTTCAATTGCAAAAGGACGATCTATAATATTCCAGACATATCGTGGAAGACGAGGCTTGCTTAAATATGGCGGCAATGTATACGGTTTATAGGTCCCATAGGGTGTGGAGGGGCTTCAAGGGTTGAACTCAAGCCTTGAACCCACGAGGATCCCGAACAGACATCACAAAAGAAACATGACACAAAAAATATATAGGACTACTCACGTGTCTGCAGATTGCAGCGGAAACTGGAGAAGTGATTAGGTCCCAAAATGCCCATACATAGGTCCTTTTCATATTCATTTGCATCTCCACCCAAATACTATAAGCTGTCTTTTCTCTTGTAATGCCAAATGAAAAGACACAAACCACCTGTTTAAAGAGAAACCGAAATCAATTGAATAAAAATACATTTATAAACAGCAAAGGGCATCTTGAATTACGTCTGCAAAACTTTGACAAGCTTTCGTATCGGCCCCTAAAACATTCATCAGATAGAAAAGTAGACTATGAATCAAATGAAAGAGATTTCGACCTTCTCACTGAATTACCCCTGCATATAGGTGTACTGGGGTTATTCAGTTAGCAGGTCCACTCTATTAAAATTAAATTTAGTAGGTTATAACCAAGAAACCCGAGCGTAAAATAATATAAAATTTAGGAAGTTGTGTCAATATTTTGTCCAAATTTACGTAGAAGTTTTGAAAGAAGTAAAAATACCATGTCAGAAATGAGGTAGGCCTACACAAATTTGAAGTAATTTTTCAGACAATTTTCTTTACAATTATTTAAGCTGTTGAAATATACATATATATGTATCTTGAAATGGGTATAACTCCTGAATATTTGCAATCACTGCATTGCAAAACCCCTATTAAATTGATGCATTTAAAGCCGCAATTTTTAAAAGCTGAAATAACTCTCCCTAATTACTCACTTAACATTTCATTGAAATTTTGCTTACATTCCGTTAGCAATTAAAAATTTCACATCATATACTAGCATGCAAAGTTTTTAATTACATATGAAAAAAGTACATGAAATTTATGGTTGCAAATTGTTGCTGTCAATTGTTGCGACCTTAAAACAGTGTCACGTAATTTATGACAACATCCTAAATTGATCATTTAATCGCTTTACGCATGACAAATTCCGCATCGTCCAACCGACAGTGGCAAATTGCAAATTTGTCATGAAAAGAAAAGAAATGTAACTAGAGTTGTCACAAAGTTTGCATCCGAGGTATTAAAGCGTTGCAGAATGTTTTTTTTTTCAATGTCACCACTAATGTCATGACACGCAACAAGTTTGCATTTTTCAACTAACTTCTAGTAGTTTATCTTTTTCTACGAGTTTCATTCAAATCAACCCTATCTTATCAATGCTATCACTTGCGGAGTTCACAGAATTTTTATATCTGAAATATTCCCAACACCTGCCCCATGACTACACCAAATCCGATGAAAATGATACTATAGTACTAAGAAAACAGTTTTTGAAGACAAAGAATGTGAAAAATATCGTTTGTGAGGCTTAGGCAACTTTCATTAATTGCGTCAACAAAATAGCTAGGAGGTCGAGTTTAAAGAAGTTCGACAATTGTTGACAAGAAGAGTGTAAAAAGCTTCGAAAAATTGTTGACGTAATTAATGGATGTTCCCTTATGACAAGAGTTGAAGTGGGCGTAAACAAGTTGATGAGATTGATGTTGCATGCGCCAGCAACAAAAGCCAAGCTTTTATGAAACTGAAGGTGCGGCAAAACTGAAATGTTGTTCTCGTGACAACAATACGTTTAATTGTTGGCGCAAAAAGTCGCCATTTTCTTTCAAAAAATAAGCTCCGATAGAAAGCCGATTGCAGAGTTAAGTAGTATAAGAAACGCGAATGCGAGGGAAAAAATTGCTATATTCTTCGAGAATAAATAGAAAGAAAGAAAACAAAAACGAGCATCTTCAACTCTGTCGGGCTCAAAATCATTACAAAACCGCATAGTCATTCAGTGGACTGACACACGATTGCATCTGCGCCATTTTTTCCCCTCCTTCTACAACTTTAAACTACCGTAACTCGAGTACACTGTAAGTTGAATCCATCAAACTGACTTCCCATAATCTACTGTATAAACTAGACAACTACTGAAGCATTCGTATCTCGAATCCACTTAAGTTGAATCCATCAAACTGCTCATATCAACATCATATCCAACATCCGAATTTCAAAAGGTTTTCAATTATGTACCAATTTGCAACTGCCTTTTTTAATTCTGCACAAGAAACTTCGATAGTGAGGACGCAGTCAAGGTTGTAATGTACTTGTTACATTAATTAACTATAGAAGCTTAACAACAATGGGCGTATTTTGGCAAAATATTCTGCAACTTTGAGTAAATCGACAAAAGCTGTTGAAGCAAAGATAATATTCAATTTTTCCTTCGCTTATTTGGGTTTCAATACGGTTCAGTTGTGGACTGGTTTTAGGAATAGTTTATTGGGAAATTTGGCATTTTTAAGAATGAATTTCGTCCATGGATCAGTAAAAAGTAGGACTTTATTTGTATTTTTAGTGCAATTTCTTGTTTACTAGGACAAAAGTGAACCAATCCCTTCGTGGCCCAATTAACCGGGTTCACCTGTGTATTAAGTAGCCGATACTTAACAAATGATTCTCGTTGCTTTTAATATTAAGTTTCAAATTTGTTTTTTAATTAAATTCTGGATATTATGTAGTATAACTAACATAGCACTTCATTTTTAAACACATGTTATTCGATGAACAATAAAACCACCAGAGGGCGCTACAACATCATATGAAACATTACACGCATTTTGCAAACATTTACTACAACAAATGAATGTATGGACAACAAAACAAAACATTGATTAGAGTATTCAATAAAATAACTGATCATAGGGCATTTAGTGTTTGCTCAAACCGCCACCAGAGGGAACCACAACCTTTACAGACAGTTGTATGGCCTCCTGTGTTGAAGAAATTAGTCTGATATCATGCTGAGAAATTAATGGTGGCGGCGTGGTTCTTTTGCAAAAGCTTCACTTCTCTTTTTCTTATTACTTTCCCTACATACAAACTTTTTCATATGAGCGCCACATTAATTACAAACTCCTGTTAAAAGTGTTTCAATCTTAACGGAAACAACAACTCATTTGTCATTATGAATCTTCATCAGAGGAAAAATTGCTTCTTCTTTATAGTACATTTCTTTAAACACAGACAGTCTGGTACTAATAGGCATAGGCACTGCAAGCAAAGAATGCTTTGCTTCCTTTGTTGTGTAATTTCACAAGTTGCTTTCGCAATCCGCCAGGTGGCAGCTCTCGACAGCCAACGACTAAGTTGGTGGCGTCACCAAAGCCGTATAAAGGACAAAGAGATTTTCGCAATTTCAAGGAAACGACAAATATGCAGTATAATTACAAAATATGTAAAGCAAGTTGTAGATGGCCATTCGTTTGTTAAAATGACAACTTTTCCATATTTATTTGCGCAGTTTACAATTTTAGGGAATCCTTTTGTGAATTAAACCTAGGTGAAACTGACGTTTTGCGATTAAACCGTTGGAATTCGAACGTTTTTGAATTTATAGAACGTTTTTTAAATATTGTCAGCTATGTATTTTAAAGTATTTGTCATTTTGAAACCAATTTCTGCATCCCAGTTCCTACAGTAATGGTCTTTTTTTTATATCACCGTCAATCTGAGCAACTTTAAAATCACCTTTCTCCTTTGAATCCATCATTCAAAACGTTCTATAAATTCAAAAACATTCTACAATTTCAAAAACGTTCGATTTCCAATGATTTCATTGTTAACGTCCCAGTTGCACTAAAAATGCGTGTGAACTACAAAATTCTTCCATTAAAATGCGGGAAAATGTTCTATCTCCTCCACCAAATATCGTGTCCACGAAAGTGGCCCATAATTCGGCACCACTGCATAACATTTTACCAGCCGGACACGGTGACGCTGGAAAAATGAGGCGGGCGTCACAACGGAGGTGTCGTGTCGTCCTCATACAAGTTCTCTCGCATCTAGCATCCTTTATTATAAGTAATACGATTACGAATTCCTTTGTCTTACCCCGAATTATTAAAAATACAACAACAGTGTCGTGGGAAAAGAGCTACTTCATCGGATGCAACGAGATAATTTAAAAAATAGCGAATGAAAGCGCAGGAAAAAGCATGGCCATCATATAGGCCTAAACGTATCTTGCATATACTTTGCAGCGTTCCAGATTGTGTTTCTGCTTTCAAAAGCGCATTGAGCAAAACCCTGAACCCATCCACGATTAAAACAACTGATATTTGACTATCGAAATAGCTTAATTACTTACAATTGGAAAAGAGTGACGACTTCAATGGCTTCTACAAAAAAGAACCCAACGACGCCATTTTGCTATGTTACTACAATGAAATTGACATGATATTGAAGTGAAATTGAATACTGAGCGTGCCGAAATAAATGCGTAGAACGTGACGTCACAGGACACCATATTCTGGATCAAATTATTGGACCAAATTATAGGATAATTAACCGGATTCCAGAATACTTATTCAAAGCGATTCTTGTCGCTGTTAATTTTGAAATTTCGGGTGGGTTTTTCAGTTTTTAGGTTAATTCAGTTGAAAATAGTTGTGCACCCGAAAGCTAGATGGCGCTGCCAGAAAAAGGAGTAAATTTTTCACTCGGTAGGTGGCGCCAGTGCAAGTAGGCCTAGTTTGAAATTGAGTGAAAAGTTATCCAGCGATATTGAGTGGGGAAATTGAACGGCGGCGGCTTCGAAGTAGAAGAGTAATGTTGGATAAATGAATCGCATTTTTTGATTGCAATTTCGAAGAAGAGTGTTATAAAACTAATTACGTAGGTTTTGAGGAAGTAAGGCTTCATGTGTGCATCGTTAGGTTTATCTTTTTGCGCTTGTTCATTTTTTGCTAATACTATACTGTAATAATAATTCCAGAAAGAAGGAGATATGCATTAGTACGCACGTATAAATGTGAAGAAGAAGAATCCGGTAAAGTACGGTCGAAAGCGTATTTAATACGAAATAAATTTATAAACCGGTAATTTCTTGCTACATTTTATAATTATTGCATAAAAATATAAATAACATCGTTTCTTATTTGTACAGGAACAAGAGCCAAGTGTCTTTACCAAACAGACGAAAACGCCGACTTTGACTCTGCAATAGGTTAATATTATCCCAAGTTCTCTAAATTAGAACTACAGTAAGACCCCTCTTAAATGATTTGATGACAGTGGTTATTTGGTAAATGGGGGTATAATGGAGTAGACTTATGTTTGAAAGTTGACTATGTCGAGTGAATAAAAAGCCGCATGCAGCCATTATTGATGTGAATGGTTATTGAAATTAGGAATAGGTGGTTATACTGAAAATAGGGACATCTGAATGTTGCTTTATGCGATTTTCAAGTTATTGTTGAACCGCACTTTTATATTTGGTGAATTATTTAACGAGGGACACTGATGATGTCTGCAAAACTTAACGAATTCTAAAATCTAGATTTAAAAAGAAACTGCGAAATTACCAAAAAGCCAAATTAATAATCTTAGTTCCCAAAAATAACAATTTTAATAATTATTAAATTGCCTGCCACCATTTTCTCCAGATTAGAAACAAATCTGTAAAAACATGCAACTTGCATACGTTTCATTTTCCAGGTTGCTGATAATTAAACAGAAAATGGTGGTTTGCTGCGCGATCGGATGCCAACACCGTTCGTCGCGAGGAACCTGCAAATGTTCATTTTTCAGGATCCCAAAGGTCCTAACCCACAGGGGCCAAGTGTATTTTCAGCTTTCGAAAGAGAGAAGAAGGAAGTTCATAAGCGCCATCAACCGTAAAACATGGGAACCGTCTTTTCATACTCGCATCTGTTCTTGCCATTTTGTTAATGGTCAGCTAAGGGCCTATAGCGTGTCTTTAACCAATATTCATCTTTTTACAATTGTGCAATTGCTTTTTTGCAGGTAGACCAGCAGACTTAATAGACAAATCGAATCCAAACTGGATTCCAACCCAGAACATGGGTTACAAGATGAAGAAAGAATCTCAAAATGGAAGCGCCGAACACGAGCCCCAAGAAGATCTATCTTTGAATGAATTGTGCCCCAATGATATCGTTATTAAACAAGAAAGAGAAACAGAAGAGACAGGTGGCACAGATTCGACAGACACGATCCAGACTGAAATAATAAAGCAGGAAATTCGCGATCTGGAAATGAGATTGCATCAGTTAAGGAGTTTAATAGGACAAGAAAAAGAGGAAGAAGGAACATCGCTGCAAACAGGACACAGTGAATGTAACAATACTGTACAAGTAACTAGTTCATATCGCGATCCCAAAATTAACTTGGGTGAAATCGTATCGCAACTGACGCACGTCACGCGTCAGCTTCAGGAAGAAGACGAACGAAGAAGCAGGAATTTAGTGTCAAGTGCAGAAGATCTAAGGGCCGAATCGAAAGAATCTCTATTGTTTTCAGCGGATTCCTTAAGAAACGACCCCAAGATGCTGCATTTTTACACCGGCATTCGCGAATGGGCCGCTTTCGAGTCGCTGTTTGAGCTCGTGCGGCCGCAGCTTTGCGGCGGGGTGAAATTGTCAAAGTTTCAGAAGTTCGTCATGTTTTTCATCAAATTGCACCTGAATCTCTTCGATCAAGATTTGGGATACCGGTTCAACGTGAACCGCGCGACTTGCGGGGAAATCTGCGATGAGATGTTCACGGTACTGCGCGCTAACCCTTCGATACAAGAGGAATTTCTAGCAGTCACTCCTCTCACAGAGGATTTATTTGTAAAAATATGAATCACAAGTTTGCATGTTAAAGCAGTACCTCTCTATTCAAAAAGGTACAGTACGCATCACTCTTGTAATTGAATGTGTAGTAAAAACATTTTACAGGGAACCCAAAATACTTTCTTGTGTTTTATTCCCTCTGATTTCCAGGAATATATTTCATCAAAATTCTCTGCAGGTTTTTCAAACGCTGAAATTTGAACCTGCATTGCAATTTATGTTGTATCAAAACACAAGCTATAAATATTGGAAAACATTACATATTAAAAGTGATCATCCACATTATATTCGTTTCACATAAATCTGAAATTCTTACTGGAGGAGTAACAAATATTAAAAAATATAATTTTATGGAAAAATTTTAATTATTTTTACCACTTCGATTGTCATCATCATTACTTAAACTTCCTGCTAGGGAAATTGCCGAAGATAACATCAGGTTCCTCCAAGAGGTTTCCCCCTTTGTAAACTTATCAAAAGGTCCTGGAAATACATTTAGGGGATCGTGGAGGGAAAATCATTGAAATCGTAATTCAAACATGCATTTATTTCTTTTTAGTTCCAACTAGCTCACCTTACATAATCAAAACATTAGAACTGCCATATCTTTATTAAAGACGAGCCAAGATTCAGGTTTATTAAGGGAATGCCAAGAAATCATGTCCAATTAGAAAATAAAATCCGGGAAAATTTAGAGATTCTTCAAATAAACCAATTAATCGAAATTAAGAAAATCAAGAGTGGTTTTTAAATAACCGAAGATAATTCCCGACTAATAAGACTATAATTAACCAACCAGCAATTTTTCCATACCCTGATCCAACAGCAACGTCAAAAAGGCAGAGTTTCATCTTGAACTGACAAATTTCAACTTTGATCCAGCCATTTTATAAGGGTTTCTCGTTGATTACGCAATCGTGTGGCAAACCAGTTTATTTCAATATTAACAGAAATAAAAGGCTTTAGGGGAATCCATTGAAATAAAACGTGTTGCTTGTAAACTGCAGTTTCCTGTTTGTCAATAAGCAACACTTTCCCAGTTTTACTGTGCTTGGTGATTATCATTTTCGCTTGAAGTCGATTTTCCTTCAAGTGAATCTGAAACTAAAAATATTTTCAAGCTGCCATTGACAGGAATATTAACGCGATATATTTGGAAAAGAAATTATACTTTACTAGTTACAATATTTTTTGAAACTATGTACTTATCTGCTAAAATAAAGTTTTCCCACTTTATTTTAAAAAAGTTGAAATATAAATACACAAATCCAATGAAATGGTTGCAATTTAAAATCCAAGACTGCAGACTGACTTTTTGTGAAGGTACAACTTACTGAACTTGATTGGAGCCATCCTTATGCACATTTCAAAATACATGTATATACTTGAATAAAAAATAAGGCCTTATAGGAAAATTATAAGCTCAAATTAGTAGTCTAATTATAACTTCATAAATTAACTAGTAATAATGAGTAGCAAGAGGAAACAACTTACGCTTACTGTTTTTGAAGGGTCGGAGACAGGATTTGCTGCTGTTTTGGTAACCTAATTAAAATTATATTATGTATAGTACCAATGGTCAAATAGCGTTTATTTACCAAAGTGCAAAAGAAAGAGACAAGCATAATTACTGTAATCCTCTATTTTTACAGGAAAAAACAATCTGAATATTTTGATTCACATTATATCACCGCATGATAATATTGCAAAGCAACGATAAATCCGTGTATTTTTCCAGCCGATAAACGAATAAAGGTAAAATACACACATATATGTATATGATATACACAAAACACAGACACACACTGTGAAAAAAAGATTTTGTTTTTTTACAAAAGATACTCGTACCTTTCTTTTGGCAGAATAGATGAAATATACAAACTATTTACACAATGTCTTCAGTGATCTATCCAAAGTATTTAAAGACACGTTCTCCAGATTCTTGACAGACAAACAAACATCCCAATAAGAAAATATAAACACAATGTAGTAATAATAATAATGATATACCCGAAATTACTGCATCTTTCCGAATATTTCGTAAAATTCATAATAACTATATGTATGAGAAGAAGGAAGGAGAAAAATAAGAAATAAGCACAACTTGCTAAATTTGAAAAATGCACACATCACAACCGGCAAAATTAAGAAAACAAGCAAATTACAGAAATTTAAATCTATCTATATTACAATAGTATTTCCAACATAAATTAAGGAAAAAAGACAAAAAATTAATCTTTTATATTCTACAATAATTATACATCCATATGGGTATTCTTGAAATTAAGTTTGAAGAGCCTCATTTGTTGTTTTACAAATTAAGTACACAGGAGTGCTATTAAAATTATAATTTCGTTAATGCAAAGGCCAAAACTGATTTTTTAATTGCAATTTTGTTTATTAACTTAGAACTTGAAAATTTCTGGAATATTAATACGTATTAATTTCCTACCTTAATGTAGTAATTTGACTGTTTAAAAAACGATAAAGAAATGATTCATTATGATTATGGGATCAAATGGCAGTATAAGTCTATAAGACATCGAAAGAAATGGACTTGCAGTTTCGAAAACAATGAAAAATGTCATTAGTTCATTACGTAACGAGCGAATCAGAAAAGACAAGCAGATTCTGTCATAAGGCAGGGAGGTTTTTGATTGGTTGCTTGTTTGGTTTCGTGTTATCAATCATTTCCACTTGCGATTAATTCTCATGAATATAACAATCTAATTGGGGTAATTGCCCATAGATGGCGCACTTTCGATCACTGTGTGCAGGCCATTGCAGACGAGTTATTTTGGAAAACGTAATCAGCAATGCAACAAGGATCGAGTTAATTGCGTAATTCCGAACAAATTCAGCATTATGTTCACGATATTCTATAAAACAACATCGAAAATGTTCTTCATTGCTTATTCAATTTGAAATTACAAATGTTTACTGTGTTCCTGCAATTTGGCCTAGAATTTGCAAATACTATACCCTATTTCCCCGGCAGATATCCCGCACCCTTGTATAACCTGCGGAGGAATAAGTTGTGATATTCATTCGTCATAACCCGCGGGTTATATGCAGAGTAAATTCTAGGATATTCCACGTGACAGCAACAATGTTGAACTGGGGGCCTTTCTAGAAATGCACTAAAACATGTTGTAGAGTTTTTAAAGATTTGATTAGGATATGACTTTACTTACCATATAATGCGCTTCAATTAAGGTAATGTTTTTAAAATAAATAAAAGAGAACTAAATTTATGTTACCTGATCTATTTTGAGTTGGCGTATAACCTGCGCAGGATTTTTTTAAGCGAAGCGAGGAGGCAAAATAGCAGATAACCCGCAGGCAGGGTATCTGCCAGGAATTAGGGTAATTACATATGAGCTTTGCATACTGCTTTCTGGTCCAACAGTGAAGTAGTTTGCAGCTGATTTGTGATTGGTTGCGTGCGACCTTCTAAAGTAAATTTATTTGAAATTTACTTAGTTTAGATATATGTATGCAGAATCTAGTCATTGGTATAGTCCAGTATAGCAGCATTGTGCCACTGACAGGATCGTTTTTGATGCAAGGACATACAAATGAGTTGGTAGTACAACCAATCAGGTAGCTGGAATCAACTCCAAAGTTGCACTCGAACGCAGTACAGTGGAAACTCACTTTGAGACCAACCTGGATTTTAGACCCGTTTTGGAAACACTTACCTGGTTCCCATGTATTTAGATAGGGAAAATACTTGGTTGTTAAAACCATCTGTTTTTAACACCAATCTCGAATACAAACTCGGCTTTCCGCGTTCAAATTCTCCCACAATTAGGCCTTATAAACAGTATAATACTATTTATACTGTATAACCACTTGGTCTTATAAACTTTAAATAAGACCGCCCAAGGTGTTATAGCAAGTTAATTCTTACAAGATCCTCTGGTCTCATAACAGTTAATAAGACTATACCTGGATAATAAGACAGAAATTTAACATGCATTTTGGAGGGTCTTGTATGGAGATTCCACTCGCATTGAAACTGCAAATTTTTGACTGTGGGGAATCATATCAATATATTAGGAATAACTTTCCCTTCCCACACAAAGGTTTCATAGACACGACACGTGTTTCGCCTAATTTTTGGTCGGCATCAGTTACAATTTATATTCACCAATATTCATAGCCGGGAATCGAACCTTTGTGTGGGAAGGGAAGATTATTTGTAATATAAAACATTGAAACCGTTCAGGTTTGTTTTTTAAGGAATAATACCTCAGCTTTCTTATTATAGTACTATATTGCTGCATCTGATTTTTGCGTTTCTCGCTGAATTCTTCACATAAAAGTATATTGGACACATGTTTTTAGCTAACTGACTTCGGCCATCTTTGCGCTGTTTTCCGCTGCCGATGTCATCGGTGAGGCGCTCGGATCGGACGAAACACCGTGGCAATGAATGCAATGCATACACACTGCACAATGGCCTATCTTTTTGGCTAGAATCGCCCGGAATTTCAATGCAGGTCCCAGTTTCAGGTTCATATTATTGGTGAGATGATCTTCGGATAGGAGGGGTAACGCAGCGCCGTCTATTGCTTGTTCCCGGAAACTCTGCAAAAATAGCCAAAATGCACACAAATGAGAGGACATAACTTATACACATGCAGCAACATAGGGGGACGAGAAAGGAAGGAAGCCATTCTTTTGTTGCAATTTTAAGCTGCGACAACGTCCATTCAGATGAAACGGAATTATCGTCCAAAATCCGTTTCCGGTGACCCCACATCCGGCTGGATAAAAAATTTACATGGGAAAATGGCCGAAATCAGTCATGGCACGTTGGTTTTCTCTCAGAATTTCGCCAACTTGCAAGCAAATTGCCATCGTTTCCCTAAAGTTGGTTTTTCTAAATTTTTCTAGATTTCTACACATTTTTTCTGAACCAATTTTTCACCATCATGGTGGTCACAGTCGCACAGTCACAATCAAATCTCAAATCCTGTGTAGCTTTTTTCCCCATTTTCTCCCAATTTCAACATTTACACAGTTGGACACACAAAAAGTGAAATAAGGGAGTAAGAAATGAAGGTTGTTCCACTTGCTATACACTTTACAGATTTTAATTTAGAATTTCAAAGACACTGAATGGAACTTGATGAAGTTACCACATAACATGCTTGTTTAATGACCTAATATGTCTTCTTCATTCAGGTTTCCACTAGTTCCTGCTAACTCAATATAAACAAAGTACGAAGTATGATCCTAATAATTTTTAACACCCTGAATAACTATGAGCAAAATGTGGCAGAAATACCTCTGCGATTTACAAAGTTATAATTTTATGCAAACTTTGAATCACTGCAACTTTGAAAGTGAACCGACTATAGGTAGAAAGCAAATTAGGTACACTTAATACCAACGGCGAGGAAGACGGGTTATAATAAGACAGACAATTTCTATCATAAAATGAAAAACTAAAATGTTTTGGAAAGCCAAGGATAGGGACTTCCACCCTGTATTTTATTACCTAAATCCACCTAAAGTGTACATCCTTAAAGTAATAATTTACAATCTTGAGTCGGTTCCCAGTGAAGCATTATATTTTGATTAACAGTTTCTAATTTAGGGAATAGCCAAATAGGAAAAAATGTCTCGAAAAGTTTAGAAGAAATAAAATGTAACAATAACTTTGTGCAATTTTCTAATGACTTTGAATATCCATTCAATTTATTGTCAACGTTTTTGTCTCACTTCCCAGCTTGAACTCGCCGGTGGAGATTTCAGAATGCTAGACTAAAAAATGTAAAACCTACAATTGTTTCAAGAGAGTCTGCATTGGAAAAAAGGATTGACAACCAGCAAACCATGCGAAAGGTGACAGACATGGCGGCCGCTGCTCCCATTTTCCAATTTACTCATTTTTCAGTTGGTTTGCGACATGCAAAGTACTTAAAAATGTCTCGAAAAAGATCTAAGAACAAACCGGAGGTCGCCACCCAAGAATTCATGAAATACGATTGACCTTATACTTATACTGAACTGTACGTTTGCAAAATATCCTGAAACTTGCACAATTCCCACATAATGACTAGGCCAACTGACCGCATGCAGGACAACACATACTTTTCAAACACATAAATTCACTTAGGTAATATTTTGCAGATTTTTGATATTTATGGGAATTCGCTGAAAATCCTAAAAGTTGGTACAGGTCCCTTACCAGTAATATTTATTCCTCTAGAAACGGTTTTACTTTTCTTTCATATCATTGTTCACCAATTCCTTACTTTCTAGAGGACAAAACTTGTACAAACCCTGAACAAAAACATCCCCTAGAAATTTAGCAAACGGATTCAACTATGAAAAATGTAGGAGCTTCAAAAAAGAAAGAAATACATAAACGGATCATTGAACGCTGATTGCAAAAACAGACATTTTTCAAAAAAGTCTTTTGATCTCCTGTGAGCCCTTTGAGACCACAAAAACCCTTTGGATCTACAAAGTATTTCGGCACGTGCCCAAGGCATGCTGCAATCATGAATCGGTTTTTCCTTTTATCATTGCCACAAATCAACGCGTACATCTTTAAAAGAAGTATTAAGAAGTAGATGTAAGAAAAAAGCGCACAGATAATCATGATGGCGTTGATAATGTTGCGTGATGCAACAGGATAAAAGCTTGAATGCGTCATTTTTCAAAAGGAAATATGCTTTTCAATGCAACTAACAGCTCAAGAAAATAGAAAATAAAAGAACCAACAAAGAATTATTATACTACGCAGACGAACAAACTTAAAACTTGCATAACAAAAAAGGAAAATTTCAGATGTCTCCGCAAATATGGTTCCTATGCTGCAGTTTATTTCGTATTAAATTAAGCATTTCCTATTTTAAATTAAAATAAATATTAGACGCAAAATTAAGCAATTACTTTATAGCTGAGCACACTTTTTCATATATTTGGATCTAAGAATATTGCAGAATTAAGAAACACGCATACCTACTAATTAAATTGTACAGAATATCTGCATGAAATGGCAACTGACTGAAAAACTGTACTGAAGATCATCAAGTGTTGCGAAACATACAGTATGTATACTGTAGCAATTGTGTTGCATGTTTATACCACTCTCAGAAAGAGCTCAACTTTCTACAGAATTGCATAGAGAAATAAATTAAAAATGGCTCCGTTCAGCAAACACAAACAAGCGGATAAGTAACAAGAATAGGACTTCTTTGGGAGAACAATTTGCGATTTAAGAGGGCATTGTATAAAGAGTTTCTTTGAAAGGACAATAACTGTTTTGAGCAAGCACAATACACAGAATTCCCCAAGTTGTACCATTTGTTTGGTCGGAAATGAGAGACTAAAAAGAGAGAAAAAAAAATGCAAGAGGAGCACCGAGCTCTGAACGCATTTTACAAGAGGCAACAATGTGGACTTTTCTCGCCTGAAAATGCCAAACCCATGAAGTGAAAAATGTAGCGTGAACTTATTGCTGCTCTCGCCCACAAGACTTTCATGCAGCAGAATTCAGTTGGGTCAAAGGGCACCCTGCTACACCTATAGGAAAGCGGAGAGGTGACTGCAAGCAAGAGCAGTGCTCAGACAAAAGTTTCTGCTCCGATTGACAGCTTAAGGAGATGCAAATTGAGTATATACATATACTACACAAGAGTCTTCCTCCCACCTGAGAATTGAGCTTTACAGGTGGTGTTTGTGATCAAATTTAATGGCGCCCAAAGTTGACCCGAAGCAGAGGTGGGCCAAACAACGTCCCACACAAACATTTGTTGGCTTATCGAAAAGCCAAATTTACGGTTTAACCTGCATAATGGGAGCGGCAGAAACAAGAAAGATAGGGGCAAAATTCAGAAACAGACCTCATCTCTTTAATAATTTATCGGTACAGTTGCTTGTAAAACACATATTTCCTTCCTTCCTTCCTTCCTTTCTCCATCCATCCATTCATTACTTATTCATTCATATAGTACCATTAACATGCGAACTGCACGCAGTAAATACACAATGTGGTCGAATAAAAGACAAGGCAGATTGTAAGCTGATTCATTGGAAATCACCATTTTCTCCACAGATTGCCCACAACTTGAATGTCTAGTTGTCACTTGCAATTTCCTGAATATAAACGTCACTCAAATATTGCATCCAATATTGAAATGCAAATAAATTGAGCTGAATTCCACATTATTTGATATATACATCGGAAAGTATAATTCAAAACATTTCAATTGTTATCTAGTGTTATATAAACAAGGAATATTGTACAATTAAACTTAGTATATTGTTAATCAATCCTTACATTAACATTTTCTTCACATTATTTTAATTTGGTACATACATGAAAGACTAAATAAGAAACAAAGTTTGGCTTTATCTGCCAAACCCTTCTCAATTTTACGTTTTTGAATATGCAATATTTCAACTGCTAACCCTTTGTGTATATAATGTAGATATTTTTAACTCAATTAATTCATACTTATGTAAGTTACATAGCCTACACAAGCATGGATCCCATTATAATCTTATATGTAGTTGCAAACGCGCATGTATCAAAATTTCATAATAGTTGAAAGTGAGAAAAGATGGACTGAAAGACTACATGTGACTGACAAGACCACACAGCTATTTCGGCAAACATTGTACTCTGGTGTTGGCTTCAGATAAGCAACTCCTCGTAAAATTTACCCCGCCTAAACCATAATTTCAAATGATAACGTGCACTATCTGACGTTTAAAGTTGCCTTATTTGCAACACACCGAAGTCCCACGGAGAGACATGTTCGTGTTATACACCATATCTCAAGACAAGTGCGTCTGTGTTGCTCTGAATAGGAACAAAGGTAACTGCATTGGATGAGCAAAGTCATGGTTGCAAATGCCAAATTTTCCTTCTTAATTCCATTAAACCTTCTGAACAGTTAATCATCACCATTCTGGTAAATTTCAAGTTGATCTCGCAAATAACGGAAAAAGTGTAATGTATGCTCTTACAGTCGCTTTATACTCTTCTGTTTACCAAAAACATAATGAAATTGTTATTCCTCCCCAGCAAAATAGTTCTCCTAATAATGTGATATCTCTGTTAATTGAATAGTTAAAAGGTTAAGTGTTTTGAAATAGCCATCTTAGCAATCAGTGTCTTGCATAGCTTTTCACGAGACATTTATAAGCAGTATCTTATAAAGTGTCTTGCAATAAGCATCTGAATTAAAAAGTGCCTTTGCAAATGACATCTTAATTTCGAAGTGTATTCGCAAACAGTATCTGATACAAACTTGAAAATTATCTTAAGATGCATCTCATCGCTTAAAGGAGTAACTTTGAATAAGATGTTGTTCAGAAATTTGAAGAAATCCGTCTGAAAATCATATGTATAAATTGTACTTGAAATTCCAATTTGGAGTAAAAATGTAATTTGGGCATCTTATTTCTCACATACACGAGTGTGTAACATAAGATGCGCTTTTTAGGAAGACACTTTAGAAGTTAGGTGTACACAAAGAGTATACCTCTAATTATTGTTATACCTGAAAAGTTTTTGCGGGAAGAAATGAAATGAGGAATTATGAATGAACTGAAATAGGTTATTCAGTTTACAATGGACAAAACCAAGATCAACTTTCGCCATGTTAGGATGTTTTCAATGGTTTAGTACCCAGAAATGAAACTAGTTGCTCTGAAAACGTGCTCTGCATCAATTTAACATACGCACCAACAATGCACTGCATAATCCAATTTGGTGAAACATTTTCCCACCTCGACGAAAAACTAAGCATTTTTTTAATGAACACTGAAGCCATTTATTTCATTTTATTTAATGGCCAAATGCCATAACATTAAATTTACATTATAGACTATTTTTACGAGCCAATAAAAGTTGCAAACTTCATAACAAACCAGTTTTACAGAAACCGCAACTAATTGGCAAATTGTCATATGTGAAAATATGAATTATGTAACGAGAAGATCTACAATAACAACACATGCATTTGTGTTTCAGAAAAACATTTATCAATTAACATAGCCCACTAAATTTCAACATAAATCCCTGACCTGAATCTAGAATTCCGGTCTTATATAAATAAATGTGGAAAAAATGCTCGACTTTTGTTAACTATATAACCAAGGGTTTCCTAATTTAAATAAAACAAGTAAAAACATTGTTGTCTTGCAAACCGAGCAAAACATGATCCGAATTTCAAGTTGAACGACGACTGAAATACATTCATCTTTTTGCAGATAGAATGTTGTGAAACGAGTAACTTTTACACACAACAAAAAAGAGCAAATAATGATCATTAATTCATGCTTCAGCGAACAGTTACAATTCATGTAGGGATTTTTTATTAGTATTTTGTTTTTCAAGATTTATTTCTACTACACTTGCCAATAACTGGAGTAAAGTAATGTAACAACCAAACGTGACCAGTTCAATATGAATTTTTTTGAAAATTAAATCTTAAAACCCATATAACGGGATATTTATTGCCAATTTTGATTTCATATTTTTGTTTTAATTATAATTACACGTATTGGATCCGAGCAAATGACCTAAAATATTTCTGGAAAGTTCAATGGTCCGATACTTATTAATCTTTAAAACTCAACTAATATGCAGTTTTCGATATTGCATTTTGCGAGAGAAATATGGGAAACTCTGAGGTTCAAAGAATTCTATTATTTTTTGCAATAATGCAGTCTGGGTTAAGGATGTCAAAGAATGTAGTTTTCAATAAATGTTAATCTATAACTACCTATGCATCTCAAATAATTTCACTGAATAACCTTTAAGGTAGTATAATGAAATGAAATAGTGGAACCTTCATCGAGTGAATGCGCAAAAAAAGGCAACTTGGTTGGTGATTTTGATTAATGTTAACGACTGTACAGGTGATTAATACCGATATTAAAATCTCACACTTCATGTTTCATTCAACAAGTTAGTAATTGGCGAAAATTTCATGTTGTCTATATCGTGACTGCGAGAAAATTATGCTCGCCACTGGCACTATAATCTAAATCACATTTTATAACTATTAATTTTAATGTTGAAAAAATATCAGCTACACCATAAGTAGGACATAAATAAAAATGCGAGTTCGATCATTGTTTTACACCCTTATCTTGTCCTTTATTAGCTGACATGCACGCCACCTGCCGAATGTCACGAAAACAGCTTCCTCCACCTGGACCGAAAAATTGGCCAGAAAAATATCATTTCATGCTTTAGAAAAATAAAAAAGAAAGAAAGAAAATGAAACGTAATTATGGTGCGTGTCGAGAACAGCGAAGCCATTGAAAAAGAAGCACACCGACATGAGGTGTACATTATATATATATATATACACACAAAGTAAGGAAAAAGAGGGCGCGGTCGTCGAAGTTCAAGGATCTGCTCTGAATTTCTGTCAAAGGCTGCTTCAAAATTCCACTAACAGGAGGTGCACCGACTTTTTCATTGACCAATTACTGTACAAAACTGCCTCATTGAATATTTATACGTCAACCATATTTAAATGCCTCATTGCTGAGTATTATAAAGATTATAAGATAACTTTCAAGCGATCTGTAGCAGCAGCATCATATGAAAAAAACTTATCCGTCAACTTTCTACTTTTATTTGAAATACTATTCCACACAAATGGAAATTTCATATTCATTAGCCGTATTTCATTGAAACTGAGGGCGTGGCATAAATGTATTATGGGATTGATGGGCTGTAGGTGTTGAGAAAAAAGGTGTTGAAACATAAATAAACTGGAAAAATATTCATTCAATAGTTTTAAGTTGTATTTTAAGGCAGTACAGCTAACATAAAAAAAATTTCCCAGTTCAAATCATGCATTGTGAATTAAAGACAGGATAATAAAGTGCAAAGTTGTATAGTATTGCAGTTGAAGACCTAAAAATTATTTTACAACTCCATTAAATTAGCACAGAACACACTTGGTTTTCAACGAAAGTACCTTACATTTGCAGTGGCTCTAAATACGTGTAACTAAACTGACAAATGTTTCATGCAATTCGTCTACAATAAAATCCCTAAAAACTAAACAAATTCTGGTAAATTCAAGTTGGCCAAAAATAGTATTATACAAATTTCCAATACTACTAGGTAGACTCTTTGTTCTAAAAAATTATGCGATGGTTCCTAAATCACAGTTTTCACGGCAAATTACGGGGTCATGATGAGTAACTGAAGGCCTGGCGTGCTCCAGGACATCAATGTGAACCAAAAACAAGAATAGGAGAGAAAGAGAAAGAGAGAAAAAAACGTGTTGGAAGTTGAATTTTGAAACACCCTTTGCGTGTGCTGCCAGCCACGTGCCTTTCAATGAAGCAACAATCTTAAGTCTTTCTAAGAAAAGACGTTTCATAATTAAGCCAGGGAAAGACGATGATGATGATGAGGGGAAAAAAAGAAGGGAAGCTGGAGAGCATAAAGAGGTTACTTAGGGGCGTCTATAGGATAGGAAAAAGGGGTGCAGGGAGCCGGACTAGGGACATGGGCGACCTTCGAGGAAAATGGGGCGAGGGAAGGTCGGTCGTACATTTGATAAAGGGGCACCAGCCAGCACTCATAGGTAGGGGTGTGACCTCGATCAGACTGAGGGACAGGGCGGGGCCACTCACCCTCGAAACCAGAGCACGCACACAACCAGATGAGGACGTTGCAACCATCCACATAATAATCGTTATCTGGCGCAGGGGCAACAACAATCTTCATTGCCAACAGAAGCGCTATAACAGACAGCCAACCAAGCAACATGACAACCTTTAAGGTCACACACATACCTCCACCTCCCAGTATAATGTGGGGTAGCATCTGCACCAAATAACAAAAAAGTATAACAAATTCAAAGTGGTATCCAGACGTTTAGGTCAGAGTTCATTTCATCACGTGCTGCTTCCTTGTATATAATTAACAGCATATTGGAACATTCAAATGCATCTGTCAAGTTTTGCTCGATCGATGGAAAAGGTTTCATTTGAAAACCCAGCAAAGTTCTAGCACTACATATCATCCATCCCCACAGATCCCAATGAAATACTATCTCAGATCTCTATGCAATCTGTCTCAAACTTGACAAAACGAAGTTAGGGCTTAATTAGGTCCCAGCCCTGATTTTTTT
>WWPM01024714.1:0-54280 GCA_023279145.1 Glomeris maerens | reverse complement strand
TGGCACACATTGCAATTTCTGAACTTGTAGGCCTTTTGTTAATATTTCATTAGAAAATAGCCCATTTAGACTGCCACGCCCATACCTCTTCTTTTAACTCTCGCATTGAATGGATAAACCATTTTTCTGTAAGGTCCATCGAGGAAATGGGCTTTGCCAACCGATCATTATTTGATAAAAATCGTAATTTTTCATAAAAATCTGATCCCATTAAGATTTCTGACATAGAACCCGGTTAAACTTTATATGTATATTAGGGAGATAAATCTTGTGATGAGAGGAGGACGATTGCAGCAATTTTCAGCTATACAGGGTGAGGCAAATTTTTTTAACGCAAATAGTTCAGAACGAGTCAAAATTATCCGTCAAATTTGTCATCGAAATTCTTATATATGGCTTTATTTGTATATAGATTATTACGTATACTGTACATCAAAAACGGCCCTTTACAGGGAGCCTTACAAAATAAAATTTAAGAATAAGATTCTCTTTGAAAAGGAAAAGTTGTGGGCGCCGAGTTAGCTAGCAAACATGACAATAACTCCGAGTGCCCTTGAACGATTTCATTGAAACTTGGCACGTTAGTTGCTAACTGGTCCTTGAACAAACCCTGTTAATTTTAAGCAAGTCTGCGCAACCGTCATGGAGTTATTGAAAAAGTTCACTTTTTTCGCCTCACCCGGTACATAAGCCTTCTATTTATAGATACCAATTGGAAAGATATTCGGAAACGACCCTATTTGATTATACAATGTCTAGAAATTGTTGCAGGGTCTTGGTGTGTTTTTTTGGAGTCGCGGACCTAACCATTTCCCATTGGGCCCAATTAGCAATTGCAGATGGAAATATGGTGACTTATCTTCTAATGAGTATAGTGTTGGATGTTGACAACTTTGGTCACGTGATGGGACCCAGTCGCAACTTGCAATGACAGGGCTCATCGATTCATGCAACAAATGTTGGATGCATGCATAGGGCAGAGTTGTATATCGATAATTAATGCCGGATCGATACGACCATAATCCTTTGCGAGGATGTTGGCGCCATAATTTGGTGGCGCCAAAAAGAAAGTCACACTTTTTTTGTGTGTATGTGATAGGATCGCAATTTGGGGCCGAAAGAATTCCCAGATATCATGTATGACGTGACTTTTCTTGAGCTTGATTGATTATATGGGCCAACATTTTTATATACTATATATAGGGCCGAATTCAAACCCGTAAATAAGCGAGTATCGATTGCGACTAATAATATCACTATTTGTGCAAAGATGTGTTGGTTAGGTTCGCATGAAAATTTGGTTCATGGGGCTCTTTGCCCGTTTCCCTTCGTGGGTTCATGTTGGTCCCTTCATATAGATGAAATATTCTGTTGAAGGACCCAATATTTGTAGTACAACCATGGTTGATGGCAATTTCGCCCGAATTCCTGCAGGACCTAGAATTGTATCGAGTCCGTACCGGTACCAATAACCGATACATACTCGATATCGGTGTCAAAATTTGTAGTGACCAACTCTCTAGTTGTCATTGAAGGACACTTTTCATCACATTCCTCGTTAGATTTGAGGAAAAATATATTTTTGATTTTTTTATATTAAAAGTAAGGGCATTTGCTGTTAGAGAAAAAAGGCGCCAAAACACGCATCTTATTCGGTTTTACGAAGAGTAGCCCCTATGAAACTTAACCTTATCTATCTACTCTCGGTTTTACCAAGTCCATGTAGATCAAACATCAAATTTCAAAAAGGGCCTTGAGCGCAGTTTCGGGTCCGTTATACGACAATAAGGCCCTGTGATTAATTAGATTAATTCAGAATTTGTTAAAGCTACATATGTGATGATCGAAATTTTCATTTGAAAGATATGCTATTAAACCGAAACCAGTGGCAAACCGGTATTTGAACCGTATCGGAAATGCGCCACCTGGCGGAGAACCCGGAATCACTGGCACGTTCATTAATTAATTACTGGTAATTATATCCGAAATTGACCGTTTTCAAGAGAAGTATAAGGTATTAAGGATTATTATTGAAGAAACTGTATTTAGTATCTGTCAAGAAAGAAAATCAATTTGACTGCTTTATTTTTAAAATCTTGAAAACGAGGATTTAACGTTAATAGCTAAATTACTCCTCCTTATATGTATGAGAAGAGTGTAAATATGGAACAGTTAAGTGTAGGTTTCCAGTGTTCATTTGAAGCACGTACATAACGGACTTTTATTGGTATATAATATTTTATATGAAACGATGTGGACGGAATTGCGAATATCAAACCGGAAATTTGGTGAGTTTTTGCGAGCAAAATGGCGTTTGTATATATTTTTCCAGTCTCCTTCCTTCAAATTTTCAAGAAAAGCCCTGTCATCTTATTCACTGAAGCTCGAACCTCCAAAGGTAGGAAAAACTAACTAACTTAACTGTTTACAGGGTGTCCAAGAAGTCTTTCTTGTTTGGAAATAATTTTGGCAGTGATGATTCTAGGTGACTTACGAGAATTCAACAAAGTTGGTCTACACACTGGGGATATCTATGACCTTGATGCCCGATTTCAAGGCCATTCGAAAACTAGTTTCGTTAGTTTTGCCGATAGGGGCGTAGTTTCAATTTAGGAAACGTTGCCAACCATATTCTGAACATTTTGGCCAACAAACGGAGCAGATGTTAACTTATTTCCTGCATTATTAACCTATCAAAGCAAATTCAGTGAAGCTGTTTCAAGGGGCAGCACCAAAAATAACCTGGCCATATCTTCTCCGTTCGGCAACATTTCCTAAATTGGAACTACGCCCCTATCGGCAAAACTAACAGAATTAGTTTTCGAATGGCCTTGAAAGCGGGCATCAAGGTCATAGACGTCCCCCAGTGTGTAGACCAACTTTGTTCATACTCGTAACTCACCTAGAATCATCGCTGTCAAAGTTCTATCCAAACGGGCAAGACTTTCTTCCCACCCTGTATATATTCATTATTACATTCGTATATTTGTGTGTTGGAACTGGGGGAAAAATTAGTTGAATTCTTCTCGGTTTTTACTCAACTTTCTAGAAGAATTAAGACAACAGATGAGAGAAATACTATTAATACATAGAGACAATTTTAATTAATGTCATGCAGAGTGGAGTTTCCAAGTTCATGCAAATATAAATTTTGAATTTATTAAGTAGAAACCGGAGATTTTGGAAGGTCATTCAAAATGAAGTTATAATGCTTTTTGAGACAAAAATGGGTGGAAGGGAGGGGGGGGGGTTACGATCGATTTTTCATTGGATTTATGTGAGTGAGCAATTTATTCATGAACCTTTTATGTATGGCCCTATATAGTACATGTTACCTACTTTGGTTTTATGCAAACCCAATTAGCCGTGGAATATACATTATGCATTTACCAGCAGGGAATGAATGGTTTCGTCTCAGGACAACCGTGGTGTAATACAGTATAATGAATGTGTTATTTCACGTGAGAAATTCGCATTATAATGTTAATGATATTGCTTCCTAATGTATACAGGGCGTTTCGCAATTCAGGGAACAAACTGACAGAATATATTCCCTGCATGAAAACAAGACATAAAGTAGGACCTACATAAAGCGCGACATCCATAATTCATGCTCCCCACATCTTTCCATTGATCGTTCTTTGTGCGTTCCTAATAAAGATGTGGGGAGCGTGAATTATAGATGTCGCATTTTATGTAGGTGCAATGAATGAAAATTAAACTATACGCAGTGATTTTTCAAGTAAGTAAAGGAATAAGAAATGAAAATTGTTATGGTATTCTCTGTAAAAAATACTAATTCGTTTAGGGATATTGGGGCAGTGTTGCCTAACTCTATGAATTTCATAGCACGTTTACATTCAGGAAAGTATGATCACTTTGTTAATAACTTTGAAAGAAAGGAAGAAACTGTAATAATATGGCAGGAGATGGGAGATATTGATTGACCTTGACACGCCACTTCAAGGCCAAATCGGCGCGAATTATTCATAGGTTGGTGGTTGGCTTAAATTTTTGAGAATTTCAGCTAAGACTGCACTTGTATGGAGTACATGTATGCAATTTGTTGAAGTGAAAGGCGAAAATGAAGAGCGATGTAAGACGCCATTTTATCCATTTCCGGCACCACTTCCGTTTAATTAGATTGCCCCGGCTTTGCCTATATAATTTAAAACCTTTTCTTACATAGATAGTATAAATAATGGTGTCCCTTGTTGCCAGAGACCCAGAAGAAAAAAGCGTTTTATGATTGAATTTTTGACCCTTTTAGATGTACTACAAAAATCTCCAATGGCGTCAATAGACCTTACTTAAAATAAAAAAATATATAGTCCATTTCCAGGTCCCGGATGTAGGCGGAAGTTGATCGATGTAATACATGCAGGGAATTATACTTAATGTAATTAAAGAACGGTAATAATTGACTGAGAGGACAGTTAATTGCATTGTGTGTAGATTATATGCAAAAGAAATGAGATTGAATATTTTATTACAAGTGTGTTTTAAATACCACAAATGCTTTGCTTGCAAATTGAGTAGACTTCGTTTCTGAATTAGTTTGAGCAATGCAGATTAGGAAATTAGTGTTTCTTTTATTTGTTTTGTTGTTATCTGTGACCTTAATCGGTCCAACGTCGCCTGGCAACACTCAACCGTGGCCCTTGATTTTTGTCAACTTTGATTGCATGGCCCATTTATTGATTGAAACACTCGCGCGCACACACGACACAGAAGTCTACTCATCTATACTTTCCAATTTGGCAACATGGTGTTTGAGTGAAATGGGGAGCGCGATTTATGAAGCCCCTCTGTAATATGGTTATGTGGGTTCATAAACTGGGTGCGAACTGGCAAGGTTTCCTAATATATGAAACCCCCTGTAATATGGTTATGTGAACTATCCTTGCTGGAGGAGTGGGTGAGCACAATGCAAACACATTTTAGACTCGTTGTCTAGTTGAAAAAGGTCCTTGATTGTTTGTGTAATAAGACTGGGAGAAAATGGTAAGTTGTGTAGGATTTTAAGGGGGCGTTGTGCTTATTGACGGAACAGCGCCGCTAGGGAGAAACCGCGTTCCATCTGCTATATAACTCGGCTGTTATCGTTAACGGCCGTCGCCCCCGATTTTATCTGTTGCCCTTCCTCGATTGGTCGCCTAGTTGGCAGAAACTAATCAGCCGTTTCCTTGAACACTATGCCTCCATGTTGCGAGTTGTTTAAGTCCCTCTTTTCTTGTTTTCTTTAAGAATTGTCACGATTTCCTAGATCACTGGCTTTAAAAAGAAATATAAATCGGCAGAAATAAGTTTGCTACTTTCGGGTAAAACATGTGTTCAATCGTCAGTTGGAGAAGTAAGAATAAGAAAAGAAAGTATGAAATTGCTTTTCAGTTGCCAAAAACCCAGTGTGTGGTCCGAGTATTTGGTGAGTGGAAAAACAATACTCGACCGCTAATAACGTTTTACGACAGTTTTGGAATCGTAAAATGAGAAGTGGCGTGATCGACGCCATCTTGGGACCTTTTCGAATCGCAATCGATCGTATACGTATACAGTTTCTACTTCTATACTCGTTGATAATAATGAATTCGGGTTGTTGAATTCCTTGTAACCAAGTCGAAATTAAACACTTATAATTTTGTATAATTGTATAATTAGTGGGTTTAAATAACACTGAGCACAAGTCCATCGAATTGTGACCGTATAAATTTTGCATTTTGACAGAAGGTAAAAGGGAAAAGGAAACCGCTGTCAACTCCAAGTTCTCCTTCCAGGATCAGGGAACCGCAGTGCACATGCATGACCAGAGGAAACCTGCAGAACGCACAGCGCATGCGCACAACAGTTGACCCTCGTGCCAAAGTACCAGGTTAGATTGTTGTTTTTGTTATTGAAAAGGTTCTTCGAGGTAATCGAGCAAAAATGTTGCTGCCGTTTTCAGTGTCTGGGTCTTCTACCATCCCGAGATCACAGGGGCCTGTTACGGGGTCTTCCAGCGTCGACGCGCAACAAAGGGCCAACACTATCCCTCTAACCGATCATTGCAACGCGGTACGCAAGGAACTTCAGGAACACCACCACCAGCAGCAGCAGCAGCAGCAAGGGCTTAACGGAAGAGTTTGTTCGGCTCCTGTGCCCCATGGACACCAGGACCATTTCGCCGGCGCATCGGCTGCCGCCAACAGCCGTGTCGCAAGGGCCGCCTCTGCGGCCCTTCGCCGGGACAACACCAAGTCTGTGGATTACAGCGAGATGGAGTCGGTGCGAGAAGGTCCTCAAAGGGCTTCTTCGGCCGCGTCTTGGGTAGCGGCCAGCGGCGGTTTCGGCCCCACGCACCGCCGCACCAAGAGCAAGAGTTCGGACGATGTCTTCGAGCAAGGGCTTCACGGGGAACAGGCCCATGGCCGAGGTTGGTTTAGTTTAGGCTCCTTATAGAATTGCTTATCGTGCCAAGAAGTTGCTGAAGGATCTAGGGATTGTATCGAATGATCCACTGGGATGCGTGTTTAAATGTAACTTCCTTCCTTTTCTCACAAAAAACCACATATAGTAGTAAGTAATCAGACAGCCCTTGGTGTTGACTTGCTTTGCAGGAGTGGGCGGTGCTTCGATGGGCGGAGCTGGGGAAGGTGGTGGGGTGGGCGGCGCGCAGGTTGGGGCCCGTAGCGGTGACCTATCCACCCTGAGCTTGGACTCGAACACCCTGAAGAGGATGCTGCAGCCCATGGCGTCCACCGAGTCCGGGGACGAATCTCCCGGCCCTTGCGACAGGGACCGCGAGTACCGACACGCGTCCAGGTACCATCCCCTGCACCATCAACTGCAGCACCACCACCCAAGGTCCTCTTCGGCCGGCAGAGCCAGAGGCCCCAGCTCCCAGTCCCAGTCGCAGATGATGGGGCAGCAGCTGCAGCACAGCTTCTCGCGCTCCGATAGTTTCCGCAGCAGCGTCGATCAGTCCCTCTACTTGGACCTGGTCGACCCGAATGACCATTCCCCTCCTTCGGACAGTATCCTGTTTGACCACCAGTGTTACGCAACCACGCCCAGTTCCAGCAACGGCGAAGGGTACCACGACGATAGGGCCCCTCCGCCTTCGGCGGCCTCTTCGAGGCCCCAGTCGGCGTACCAGCAGCATCACCCTCACGGGCCTGGACACGGACACGGACACGGGTATGGGCACGGGCACGGGCACCCGAGGGGCCGACACGCCCATCACCACGGTCTCGGGTCCCCAACCAGTCGCCTGCTGCAGGAGTACGAGATGCACCTTCGCAATGCTCTCGCGAGGGGCCTGGACGCGGAGAGCTACAGTCTGCACACCTTCGAGGCCCTTCTCACTCAGAGCATGGAGAATTTGGGTAAGTTCCTTCTTCTTGCGTGGATGGATAGGCCGAGAGGGGCGGGGCGAGAGAGGGCGTGGCTTCAGGCTGTGTTCTAATATTTTAACCGAACATCGTTTTGTTGTAGTTGTAGTCTAGCCTTGATAGTTCGGCTTTGAACTGGCAACTCCACTGGCAATAGCGCCTTACCATATGTCTATTACTAATTGCTAGTAAATTATGAATTGCACTGAATTCAACTGACCACTTCCTTCCTGGTACTGCAGGAGAGGGTGAGCACAATGGCAGCTGTTGTTGGGAGAATATTTAAACTGTATAAATGGCGACGATGTGTGCCTGGGAGCCGCCATATTGAAACAAGATGGCGGCGTCCCGCCACTCGATTACAATTTCCGATTTCGTGTTTTCAATATATATTCGGGTTCAAGACTTCTTCTTCTATTGGAACCACAGAGAAAGAGAAGGAGATTAAGACGTTTTTTTTCTTATGTAGGCCTACTTTTGCTTCTTTCGATCGATAGGGAATGTTTTCTCCCATTTTTCATTCAATTATTCGACTTTTCTTCCCACACATACGGGTTTTTTTTACATTCGCCACCCTTTTATAAAAAGGCAATTTGCACTTATTTTCACCAATGGCAACTGTTTTTTGCCCCGTTATATGCGAGGAAAATAAGGGGTTTGGAACGGAATTAGGGAGATTTAGTTGGACATTTGGAAATTCGAAATTTCGTTAAATTGGAGTCAAATTTTGCCCATAAACAACAAAATACAGTTCCTAGCCAAATTATTTTCTTAGTTTATGACAACCATATTCAATACAATTAAATAGCCAAATAAATACATTGCCAATAATCAAATTAAGACAAAAAGTGTTTTTTACAGGTGTAACTAATAATTTGGCCAGGGACTGTAGTTCATTTTATGCAATTATTTCAAATACAATTTAACATAACTTCACATTGATAAATTAATAAAAACTTATGTGATTGGAATTAAGTAGAAATATCTTTTAATAAGGACTACCAATGTATTTTGTGTGAAATTTAATTACTTATTTCGACGTTGAAAAGCGAATTTCAAAGTTGTTTTTTTTTTTTTTTAAAGTGAGTTTTATAGAAATAGATGTTGGTTGGTTTTCAGCTTTTTTGAATTGCTTCGAAAGGGGGTTGGTTTGTGAAGCCGTAAATCGCCGCTAGAGGGCGATTTTATTCCCTAGTTGTATTGGAAAAGAGCCTCGTATCCCATTGGTTCACCTGAGAGTGCAGTCTTTATTGCGCAACTGTGTTTCCCCCCCCCCCCTTTCCTTCTTACTTCAAACGGAAATGAAGGGTAATATTTTCCTCCTTGCAAAAATACTCAAATTGAGATCTCTATATGCTTCTTTCGTATTTTGTGGCGGGGAAAAAAGGATTGGGCCTTTCTTTATCGTCGGAGTTAAGTTAGGCCACGCCCCTTTGGCATAAGTAATGTATAGTTGGTATTCGAGAAAGTATTTGAAGTATTTGCCAGCGATTCATCGCAAAATTCCGAGACGTTTCGACGCCAGTCACACATTGACACCGCCGTTTTGACGCCATTATCAAAATTTTTAAATGGATAAAATGCGATTTGCGGCCAAGCGTCTGGCGTCAAACTCGGGGCGCTGTCAATGCGAGTGTGACATGGCGTCCTTCGACGCCTCGTCCCTAAAAATAGGAATCTTGCTTCTTGGGAGATGGAAGTTATGTTTAGACTAGCGTTTTCGCCATTGGCTATTGTCTGTCTTAGTGGGAATTTTCTCGTTTTCTCTTATATATCGTTCCACTTCTGTAGAGGCAATAATATCCGAGGTGCATGTTGAAGCTATGAAGATTGATCAAGAAGCACGCAGCTATAACCCTTTTCTAGCCACTTCCGGCCTCAAAGTCGATTATCTAAACGCAATCAAAGGGACTTTCGCCCAACAGCTGCCTTCAAGTGAGTGTCTTTGTCGTTTGCCCCCCTCCCTCACGAGCACCTCCTCACAAAATTGCATCCCCCCTTTCTAAATTGCCTATATAGTATGTTCGTTGTTGTTTTAAATATTTTCTGAGACGTTCCATTTTGTTTTGCTAAGCGGCCGAACTAACGTGGCTGGAGCGCTGCGATTTCCCCCAATCGCCGTCCGGCATTCAAAATTTTGGAATGCGCTGTAGACGTTGGCCAATCGCGGCTCGTCTTACCGACGAGCGACGACGGAATCAGCCAATCGCGCAGCGCCGTTTCAAATTTTGGATGCAGCGTTCGATTTCCAACGGTTTTTCTTCGTCGATTTCGTTTTCTCGCAATGGTGCGCGCAGTTCAAGGATGCCAAAAACCTACATTTGTTTTATTGCATGTTTTCCCTTTTCTTTTGAGGAAACGGCATATTTATCAGCCAAGCATGAATGTCATTTGCGAAGACGCAAGATGAATGAATGAGTACACTTCTATGGTACATAAATTTAAACAGAAATGTGTATTATTGAGGATTTTTACCAGAGATATATATTTGTTATCTCGTGTTCGCAAAACCTAATTCATGCGATTTGTTGTTTTTTTTACTGTGCCAAAAGGAAATTTTTTTGGACGAATGGAAATTATGGATTTTTGTTTTTTTATTTTATTTTTTGCCGCTATTTTTCTTCTTTTTTTGTTTAGTAAGCCTATGCTTGGGCGTGTTTTAACTGAAAAGCACGCAGAATCGATACTTTTGCTTGCCTATAAATTGGAAAACGCCATGGGCTAAGATATTTGACTGCAGTTTGCCGATTTCTTTGGCAATTTACTTCCGGCTGAAGTATAGTAGTGTATAATAATGCCAAAAAGATTTCATACACTGTATACATAAAACGAGCACAAAAAGCCTGTAAATCCCTCAGTGGTATAAACAGTATGTGTAACTTCATTTTATTGCCACTTTTTGTAACGAATTTGTGTGTGGGGAAAACGAGAAAATCAGCAATTACTAATTTGATATCAAAGTACATAGTAGTACTAAATTCGAAATCAGAACAATAAATTTGCATAAAATTCCAGTGCATGCGTCGTAAAGTATGGTTGAAACACTACGACACCAGACGGCGCCACTCGTGAAACTCTTGCTTACTTCTTCAATGTCTCTCTACAATTAAAGGAGAAATGCAGAGGTTTTCACTTCATGTTAAATCATATGTCAAATTGCTGATATAACACTAAGTCCATCCGAAATAATTTATTTGTCCCCCTTAAAGAAACCCTAATAATTAATTACTGATAGAACGAAGCGTTTTGGTATCGCTCATTAGCTCCTGAAGGTGGCGCCAGTTGCGCTTTTCGTATGTATGGAACGCCAAAATCAACGCGAACGACTGCCTGTTGGCTAGGTTTTGGTTACGTTCTTATTGCACATATGACTGCTGTTAGCTACCCATACTTTCACATTGTGACTTTATGAAATACTCACTTTGATTTAGATGTCGAAAGCCTCTGCATTTCTCCTTGAAGTAATTTTGCACTGAAGAATGAATGAAAATGTGTTTCTGGGGATTAAGGTGAGTGATCGGGGCTTGTTTTGAAATGTGTAAGAACAATCGGCTGCTGAAATATGTCTATCAAATGGGGTTCTAGCGAGAATAGCATCCCCTGAATAGCCGCCCCCTTCAGCATTCTTTTGAAATTTGTAAATTAGGTGACAATATCTTTGGTTGGGCCAAAGAAAATTAGAACGCAGCAGCATTTGTATGTGAATATAGATGTTTACAGGGGTGCCACCTACGTGGAGATAGTATGAACTAAATTGTGCGTGGTTTTGATTGACAGGTAGCCCGCCAATGTCCAAGTCCAGTACTCTGCCCCTGACCCACTCAAAGTCGGGTACTCACATCAGTTCAGTGAGTTTAGGGGCGACTCCAACGCCATCTAGCGTCGGACAGCACTACCATTCGTTCGAACAGCAGGCGTCCATAGAAAGCGCCGATTCGAGGCTATGTTATCTGACGTCATCTGAGGTACTGTGCTTTTCAACGTCTCCTTTGTACGTGGGAAATTGTTCAAAATTTAGGATAGACCACTTTAGAAAAATGTGATTTTAGAGAAAATCTGTCAAAATCCAGAGATTTTGTTTTTAAATTCCGGTAAAATACGTAGTACTTGCGAATGTTGCATTATTTTGAAAGAAAAATCTCTTATTCCTTCAGGATTTGAGATATTACCCGTAAAAAAGCAATAATGTGGGATTTAAAAAGATTTTAGTTGGCGCTTTCCTCAATAGATGGCGCCACCGAAGCCTCTCGTTTCTTTCCTCTTCGGTTCATGGGCGTGTCCAGTGAAAATATGAACGTAATTCGAAATGGTATAATTAAGTTTGCCTGCAGATAATTCTCCAATTTGCATATTGACAGTATGTTAATTTTTAGCACCGACTTTTTAATCTCCGCCCACTTTCTGAGGTTATAAGGCCTATTTATTTTTTTTGTAGCAGTATTTTGAACGGAAATGGCGCATTAAAGTTGCAATAAAAAATGCTCCAAATTGAAACTCGTAAAAAAGGGGTTGCGTAAAAAAAAAAGATGCGCACCCTGGTGGCAGTAAAACGCAACTCCCCGAAATGGCCCCTCATTTGTTGATGAAAGCTGCGCGTTTATTTTTTCCGGTTCTCAAAAATAGTTTTGAGAAAGAAGATAAATCATAATAATGGTGACCTTATTGCCAAAATACACTTTTGAATCCGGATGTGTACGCAAGAGCGCCCTCTATGCGCGTTTTCGGATTCCTTTTCGTTTAATCATCGAGTTTCATGAATTACTTTGTCCCATATTGCGAAATTCAATCTATAATGAATTGAATTGGAAATTAGATTATATTTTAAAAGAGTTTATGGAACGAATTAGAAATTTTAAATTCGTAAAATGTGAATTTAATCGAATCAACTGTACATTTTAATGGAAATTTATTTAAACGAACTCGATCGCTAGGTGGCGCTACAGTAACAGGATCCACTTCAATTAATTATTTACTCACTCGAGTCGCCCATTATAAATCGTCTCAATCCAAGGACCTCGTTGAAAACTTGCGAGAAATTCCTACTATATTTCGTGACCAATTTTGAATTAATACGAGTGATTTCGGTCCAAATATAGGGCATTTAGGAATTTGATAAGCTGTTTTGGCCCATTTGCCAAGAGGAACTTGGCAACTGAAACAGCTATAGCATCTTGACGAAGGATAAACTCGCTTATTTATAGATTTTCTTGGCGGAAATCTTTTCGATTTAAGGAACAAGAAACTGACAACTGGAGCAAACGAGGCCCTTCAATTGTTACGTATCGACATTATTGTTCGAGCGTGATTAAAATGCCAGAGGGACCTTGAACCTTCATTTTTTCCCCTTCAAAATATCTCGTGCTTCATCGAGTTTGAAATTTCCTCTGCAATAATTGCGCAATTACTTTCCTTTTAACTTCGTTTTTTCTGCGCATTTTTCCTCGACATTTTTCCCAGAATTCGCATATCACATTTTTACCCCCACTTTGATTTTCTACTTAGAAATTACATAATTAACCAGTCAGTTGTTCGGGTTGGTAGAAAACTAAACTCTCATTTTTCGATAGTATTGATTTTTCCGTAGTAGGCCTATTTCTAAAAAAAAAAATTAGGCTTTTATTATCACAGTAATTAATACATAATTTTGAATAAATGGGAATTAATTGTGGTAGTAATTTAAAATAATGGGTACATATTTCGCTATCGGTGCGCCACCTGGTGTGCCGAACGTACCAAATACTATTTACACTTGCAGTTAATCCACATTGACGGCAAGTTTAAAGATAGATATAGGTGGCGCTGTATAAGCATTTGGCTATTTTGCATAATTTCCCAGAACTTATTTTTTGTTTTGTTTGAACGTCCTTGCGCTCACCTCAGAAAAGAAAATGGCGGAGTATAACTGTGTTGGTTTGAGGTTTGTCTGTGTGTATATTTCTTGAAATGTGGCTCAAGGTAGTGTGATTGTGTTTTAGGTTTGGGGAAAGGGGGTGTGGCTTCTTGGGTGACGTCACTTTTCCCTTCTCGGATGGTTCCTTACAAGGAGTTCACTTACTTTAACTGGTAAAAACTCGTTTCTTTTCAAAGTTTACACCGTATTAACGACAAATCAAAGAAGTTTGTATATATTTGAAGACGAATTATTGGTTTGACTAGGCGCCAATTCAAGGGCGGCGACTAATATACAGTGCAGCTTTTTTTGTTTTAATTCCCAGAGGACAGAGAAGTAAGTAAAACTTTGAGTTGATTTTGCCTCAAAGTTCGATTAAAGTTCCAATAATTAATCAAAGTTCGATTATGTCATGATTGATTACTGTAATTACCCATTTTCTATGATACATGGAAATACATTCAGGCTGCAAAGGGTTAACTAGTAATGATTGGAGGGATTTAAACAGTAGTTAGGAAAATCAATTTTGAAATAAACTGTAATTAGTATTTGGTAATCGCAATTTGGGATTGGCTAGGTCCATTTTCCGATTGGGCTTTTAGCTGTGTACATAGTAGTACTTCAATCAAAGAGTTATCTTTCTAATAAGGCGCCACCTGATGTCCAGAATAGGAATCTTTGGTGTTGTATTTGCGGAGAAATGTTGTTGAACCCGTTGGCCCTTTGCGGGGAGAAAATAACAGAGGGAGATTGATTAATGGGGTGGGGTGGTTTGGGGGCCGTATGACGTCAGCAGTGACGTCACGGACGAAGCCGATCGATCGCCGTGACGTCATGCCCTCCTAAAAACCAATTGGAAGTGTTATTTGTATTTGAAATCAATGTTCACTGTCAAGAAGTGTTTCCCAATAGAGGTTTTTGGGCGGGTCCAGGACATGACGTCATGACGAGTTGGGGGTCTTCTGAAATGTGCCCCAACAAAACGAGGGAAGGGGGTGAGCACAACGCGGGCACATTGCTCGGTGACGGACTGGAGTTTAGTTGAGGGCGCCACCGCCGCCGCTGCTTTTGCTCCGTTGCGTGTTGCGTTCAGACGACGAGTCGAGTTGCCCTCTGACGGACGGATGAATGAAGGAATGAAGGGAGGAATTAAAGGAGTAATAAGTGATGATCTACTCGACATTGGGCCAAATGGAAGTGGCCGATTGGCGGCATTGGTACGAGTGGTACTCGGCCAGAAGGGACATTTGGGCCCTTTTGAGACTGTGCGGGTTGCATGCGCACTCGCATCATCATTGGCGAATTACTGCGCAGGAGTGTAACGCTCTCTTCCTACTCAAGGTACAAACAAACGTCTCGTTTGTTTAGTCTTCAGTGGTACTGTAGTATAATTATAGAAATTCCAAGTTTCTTTCGTTTTTCATTGGAGATTTCGATTTCCTTTCACCTTTGCGTTTGAAATTTTCATTTTCTTTCATTCATCATTTGAAATTTTGATTTTCTTTCACCTTTTTGTTTGAAATTTTGATTTTCTTTCACCTTTTTGTTTGAAATTTTGATTTTCTTTCACGTTTTTAGTTTGAAATTTTTGATTTTCCCTAGTTTTTTCCGGTTAAAAATTTGGACATTCATTGATGTTTTTCTTGTTGCAAGTTTTGACACATTGGATATTGTTGGGAATTTTTTTCCCCTAAACTAAAACCGTTTCTAAAATGAACGAATTGTTTATTGTTTAATTTACTTTCCATATTGTTTTTGTTTCTGCCAAGTAATTTCATCACTAAGAGTTTTGAATTTAATTGCATAAATAGGGGGATTTGCTTAAAAAAACCGTAACTATTTCATTTTATTTAATTGTATTGGAGGTCTTCATTTATTTTTATATTTATAAATAGTAGAAAGTATTTCGAGTTTGCTAAATGAGAAATTAATGAACAGGATAGTTTTGTGTGGAAATGGAGAAACATTTTTCATATTTTAAGGCGACTAAAGTCTGGTAACATTGGTTTGGGATGAATGAAGGAATGGATGGATGAATGAATGAATGTATCGATTTTCCGGTACGAATATCGATTTAGAAATACAGACGTCTCTGTTAAAAACATACTCTATATGTAGTATAGAATCGTACTGTAGTGGATGTGATAAATACAATCGATGTTTTCAATCTGTTTTCATGGGATTAGAACCGTGAAAATATATGGGCTTTTAAGCCGCGTTTGCGCATGAGCAGACCCCAAAAACATGTTTAAATTACGGTAAAATCCTTATTCCCGAGTGAATTATATTTCACCTTTAAAATGTGCGAAAATACATTAAGAAAGTAAATGAGAGACTTGTTTAGATGTATATTCCAACGAGACCTGGAATGACATTTAAGTATTTTAAATAACACTAGAAAATCGATAAAGCTTTTTAACAGATGTATATTTTGTCTCGATCTCCAAGATTGTGATTTGGTAAAATAATTGTTAAAATTGCTATGTGTGTGTGTGTGGGTTGGTTTTGAGTTTTATTGACACGACCTTCACAGTTTCTTATTCTTGATGTGGGTGGTTACATGACATTACTGGGGGGAAAAAAGAAGAAAAGCCATACCTCATTATCAAAACAAAATGATAGACACCTTTTTTTTTGTCCTCGTTGTGTTTTCGCGCACAAAGGTTTGTTAAATAGTTAAAAACAAAGTTTAAATAAAATGAAAAAAAGTCATGGAAAGAGGGGCACACTGTTTCACCGTGTCTAATAAGCCCCAGTGTGTTCTGTAATCTGACTGGTGCAATGGCGGCTGTGTTGAGGATGTAATGAAAGGTATGTGACTGGTGCAATGGCGGCTGTCTAGTTAGTCTAAACTGATTTCCCAGGCAATTAACATACTTAGTTGGCGACCATTTCACCAGTCGTATATCCTCAACACAGCCGCCATTGCACCAGTCACATAGGCGCAATTACCCTCAATTATATAAACACAAAAGCAACTATCAGGATAAGAAACAATCACAGTAGTCAAATGGGCATCATTGCGCAGCTGTTGGTCGCCATTACACCAGTCAGTTGACATCATTATAGTCTTCATTACATTTATAACGAATGTTATCTGACTGACTGGTGTAATGGCGGCGTGATTAGTAGTAGTAGTTATTACAAATAGGATTTGTCGCTATGCCCTTTGTGTATTATTGGTGGATGCGAGCGAGCACAAAAGGGCCCATATTTCACACTTTCACACGCAGCTATATTATAGCCCATGCCATGCAAGACCTTGAACGGTGCCTTATGGGTAAAATATCGATCGGGGTTTTCCTGTCGGCCTTTTACTGGCTGGAGCCCTTTTGTTTTTGTTTGTTTCTTTATTTTATTTTATTCGGTCCTTACATTCCCTCCCCCCACAAAAAATGGATAAAATGGACCTTGCCCGTGTTTTCTCTTGGATCTTTGCCTAAATATAAGAGGTCCCACACCTTGGTGAAATGTAAGCGATTTATGGTCGATATTTGCCGCCAAGATCGATCACCTTGGTAACTATGACGACCAAGGGCAACATGGCGGCGGCGAAAACGTGCCGGTCACGTGACAGACTCCTCCTAGAACCTCCTCCTCCTCCCCCCACGCATATTATAAATGGTACAGATTGACTGTCATGCAAAGGGCACTGAAGTTTCCATCAAAATGCCCCAATTTTGACGCCACTGCACAGTGAATAGAATTCAAATAAACGAGTACGATTTGGTGTTAGGGCCTTTTCTGTAATGGGACCCTTTGTATTCACATTCAGTTTAAATAATACCTCATTTCCTCCCTTTCAAATCCAGATATCTGGGACACTTTTGAGGAGGACCGAAGCCGATAGACCGTTTCACCTATTTGAAATTACTGTTAATATTTTGGCCACATTTGATTGGGATTCATTTGGATCGTATATACATAGTAGTATACCAAAAATGCCCATGTGATCCGAACGGTCCCATGGCCCGCATTTGATTTATTACGAATATCACGAGTCTGACATTAATGTGCGTAGTAGTATATTTGCGCATTTGGCAGAGATTCATTTCGTTGTTTGTTTCTATACAGTGCCCTTTGATGCGAACGGCCCTTTGTGATATTAATTAACCGGGCCCCCCGTTCGGAGAGTTACATAATTGCTTAATAATTACGGTCCAGAAGAAGCAGTTTTAATTTCACCTCGTTGAGTCTGTGCATGTCTGCGTCTTGAGACGGGTCAATGCCGACTCCTTCAATGAACGGATAAGACATTGTGAAAAACGAGAGCTAAAACGTGTCAAGGTTTGCGATTCAACCGATTTCCAACCAAATCTATATTACGTATGTAGGAAACAACGAGACATTATTGGCAAATAAACGTCTTTCTTATTTACTATCCGACATTGTCTTCGTTTGTTCTCATTCTCGTAAACTTATTTCATTGGCCGTGCATGCGAATGTCTTTTACAATACCTCAATTGTTTCGAAACTATAGAATGGATTTTACCTTAATTTGCCTTCCATTTCAGTATACGTAGTATAATACAGTGAGCATGTATTTCAACCTCGGATGTAATGAACTCCGCTATAATGAACCGTATTTTCATTATAATCGAGCCAATCGCAGCAATTTTCATAATGATTCAGAGCTGTATAGCTGTGCATTGATTGGTTTTATAAAAGAATTTAGTTATACTTTATCTGAATTAAGGAAGAAACTGATCCCATTTGTCTTTTTTTGTTTGGGTTAGTAGAATGTACGAATGTTTTCCAAGAAATGGATTAGTGTTTTGGGATCAAATGCAAAATCACATTCCAACAACTGATTTCCTTTATGTTGAAATATGTACTTTGAAAAAGGTGTAAACTAGCTTTTGTAAGCTGCAATTAACCCATCGAAAATGGCGGCCTTATTGAGGAACACGTGATGGTATGTATTGCAGATCTCGGACGACGAACGCATGTCGCTGACCACTGCGGTCAGCGAAGACGAAGACCCCGAGTCTGGACACAGTTCCCCGTACAAGAGCCGAGTGAGCGTGGTTTCGGCAAGTTCCTTCAACTGCACAGGAGCCGTTAGGAAAGCTGGGTATTATTATTATACTACCTACAAAAAAAGCCCTTACTGTATATGCCCCAATAGTCCGCTTCAGTTCCAATTGAGGGACGCTATCCAACAAAGTCTGTTTCAGCTAAACTTAATTGCCTTAAGAAGGGGGCGTGGATTCGACTGCTCAGCGATTGGCTGGGTATTGAGAATGGGCGTGGTCCTTATAATGAAAGGTTGAACTGAAACGGACTATATACACATTAGCCACAATAACGCCTATTTCTCAATATATTCAATATGATAAGTCTTTCATTCAGATAATTACCGAAAAACTTTGAATTATATCTAGTAAAATAACATAGTTGATTGCATTGAAGTGGAGAATTGCGAACGTTTCATTTTACGGGAGCCCTGTGAAGTATAATGAGTTATTATATAGTTAAGATGATTATATTTGCCAGGTTCCTAAGCGTGAAGAAGTGGCTTTTGCGCAAGAAACACCAGGTGGAGCTGGCTCGCAAAAGAGGATGGAAGGGCTACTGGGTGTGCCTTAAGGGCACCACGCTGCTCTTCTACCCTTGCGACAACAGGGAAGGAAGGGCCATCGACAACACGCCCAAACACCTGATCATCGTCGACGGGGCCATCATGCAGCCCATCCCGGAACACCCGAAAAGAGAGTACATCTTCTGCCTGAGCACCGCTTTCGGTGACGCCTACCTTTTCCAGGTGCAATCCCAATTTAGGCAATTGGTTCTGTAAATATCTGATGAATTGGCCAGTCTCTGGGTTCTGTTAATTCAATTTGCAGTGCACATTTCAAAATGAAAGGAATCCCGAATCTCAGTGGACATATTTGTGTGAATTTCATTTCAAGCCCAGCACTCTTGTTCTTCCTGTTAGTAATTTTTGCAGAATTCTAGCCGTTTCTCTCGTAACGCAATTTCAGTGGGGAAAGGAAATTGGAGGGAAAAGAAAAAGGCACTAATCTGAAACAATCCATCTTGCTCGCAATGAAATCGTTTAACGAATGGTTTCTCGTTGAAATGGAAACGGGGGGGAAAAACTGAATTCCATCCATCACATCGTTCAGCTCCAACGAAGATGAGACGTGTACGAATTTCGCCTTTTTATTTCTTACACAGGCCCCTTGCCAAGTGGAGTTGGAGAATTGGGTGAACAGCATCCATTCGGCTTGCGCGGCGGCTTTCGCGAGACACCGCGGCAAGACGGGAACGCTTCACCTTCTGCAGGAAGAGATCTTTCGACTGGACAAGGAGATCGAATCGGTACTCATAAATAAACTCACCGAACGGAGCAATTTTACTTTTTAAAAACGTAGTAAGAGTACGATGTCGTGTTTGTCTGCTAGCTGTAGTTATAAGCAGGAGTGGAATTGGTACCGGTGTATATAGAAGTGGTTTTTGCGGTTGCCAGGACACGAAGATGCGTCACATGGCCGACCTGCAGCTGTCTGTCGTTTCAGACTCGGATAACAGGCAATCAATACTAAATCAGATATGCAATTGGGAGGAGAACCTGGAGCGATTGCACTGCGAACAATTCCGACTGCGCTGTTACATGGCGTCGCTGCAAGGGGCCGAGTTGCCCAACCCAAAGGTACACTTTGTCTCTTTCTCAAACCGAAAAGGAACCCTAATGGGTTGAACCCAGAAGTTCCCAATACTATACGCATTAAAAAAATGTGTTCTCACCCGAGTACATTTGGGAACTAACGGGTTAAACAACGAACGATGTTGATTTTAAATTAGAACCGAACTTGGGGATCGTTTAGAATCTGCTGGCGCACGTTTCCCGCACCACGAAGAACACGCTGAACCGACTCGGCGTGTTCACGGTGTCGTCGCTGCACGCGTACGTGTCCGCGCGGAGCCCTTCGCTGCTCAACAATCTGCTGGCGGGTCGAGGGGCCACCAAGAGGAGGACTTCGGCCGTACTGTCCAGGTCCAACAGCGCGGGCAGCAGGAGGTCCCTCAGCCTCGGTTCCGGGGGCACGCAGAACCTGCCGAGCCTGACGGAGACCCCGCAGAAAGTGCTTCTGCCGGATAACCGAGTCAGTATCTCTCCGTACTCTTCAAGCGATTTTATCGTTAACTCGCATCTTCCACTCTCTTTCTTATTGAACGAAACGCACGGTATGTATAGTATAGAAATAGCAAAAGTAATCGGGAAGTTGTAAAATCGTTTCAGTCGGCCACCGTCTACCTCCGGGAGTCGATGACGGCCGAGGAACTGCTGATCGTGGCTTGCGGCAAGAAACAGTTGGTGTCCTCGGATCACTTCCTCAGGTTCCACCGGTTTAAAGACGGCGCCGAATATTACACGGCGCACAGGAACGAGGCCGTCGAAAATCTGGTTTGTTTTCGGTGTCGTGACTTTTAAGAAAAAGAGCCGTACTTGATTGAATCGACCGTCAGGCGTACGAAGCGATTGAAGTTTGCGCCAAGATCCTGTACCAGGTGGAGCTGTCTCGCCACACGCTCGACCAGATGTGGGGCTTCAGCGTGGAAGCTGAATTGGTGGAGAACACCGAGAGACAAGATGAACTGTGCGTCACCGTCAGCAGAGTGGAGGACAGGAGTCTGGCGATGCAACAAGGTGAGGTTTTATACATGGAACGTGTGGTTACACATTACACTGAGTTCTCATTAACCTGTGTGAAGACCGAGATCTCGCAAAATAATGACCGCTACATCGGACTTTCCTCGAATTTTTGTTATGCATTGATCGTCAGCCAAAGAATCTGTTTAATTAAAAGGTTTAACTCGCGTGTCAAATCAAGGGACCGATTCAACTAGATCAGTTCACCTTTATAGCGATTGATCGTCCGTAGTATTCAAAATCATTTCAAATTTGATACTCCGTACTCTGCCGACTAGTTTCGCAACCGCTACAACGAAGATGCATTGCATTCAATTATAAAAATGAATTGTGGTTTTCGCACCGAAACTAGTCGGCAGAAATAAACAGTTGATAGTGCAATTGATGGACCCAGCAGGCATAATGAAAGGCGACGAGATCATGGTGATCAACGGCGCCATCGTCAGCGACCTGGACATGATGTACATCGAGAGCGTGCTGCAAGAGGAACTCTCGCTCTGCATGATGATGAGGTCCTGCCGCACGGAACCCCCCGAGTACACGAACCTGATGAAGAGCACGGACGACTTCATCGAGCAGCTCGTCTGCCCGCCTCCTCCTTCCGACCTGGCCCTAAGCGAGGAGATGATCAGCGGACTGATCGTGCCGGCGCCCGCGTGGGGCCGGGCGAACCGCTACTCCTCCTCGCTGGCGGCCATGTCCCAGTCGGCCGACGACGACGTCAGCACGCTGGACAGCGTGGACATGGACGGCACCGGAAGTCACCCGGCGTCGTCCAAGCAGTCGTCCATCTCGGTCGACCAGGACGTGGCCAGTCTGTCGTCGGAGCAGATCGAGACGCTGCTCAAGGTAGCCTCAAATGTAAATTCACACCACCATTTCTTACTCTTGTGTTGCATGTGCTGTATGTAGTTTATTGTCGAGAATATTAGCATGGCTAGTCGTGGTTGCGGTAGTAATAGGGAGAGAACAAAAAATGGCGTCGATTCTCGCAGACCGCGGAACAAGTTAACGAGTACTGCCGTACCCCCGTGCCGGAACAGCGGAAGACGACCGCCACTCCCCCTCCGACCAGCACCCCGCCGAGCGCCCCGAGACAGCTGAGCGATTCGGAGAAACTGAGGAAGGTCATCTTGGAATTGGTGGACACCGAGAGGACTTACGTCAAAGTGAGTGGCCGGTTTGTCGACTTGTTGGGTTTGTAATTTACTACGTAGTCGCGCGCAGCATCTGAACTGTCTTCTGGAGCTGTACTTGGAGCCCTTGAAGAAGGAGACGTTCTTGTCCAACGCGGAAATCAACGCCCTTTTCGGCAACATACACGAGATTGTCGCGTTCCAGAGGGTTTTTCTGCAGAGTCTGGAAGAAGCGCTGGATGCCGAGCCGGACTTCCACAGATTCGAACACGTTTTCCAGTTCAAGGTACGGTGCAATCGATGTCTTGTTCAAGTTTTGTGGTAAGGTAAGGGTTTTGTATGTCAATTTGAATTTCGAAATCTCGGGAGGTAATCGGTGAAAATATTACCTTAAAACTTCCAAATCCTGTTCGAAAACTGGGGATTCTACAATTAATTAATTATATTTCGTATTGGAGATTCCACTATGACGTGTTAACCGATAAATAAGCACTATTTATGCTCTGAATACTGGAGTTTATAAAGCGTTTGCATCGCAGTTATCATCTTGAACGTGATACGATTGCAAGGGTTTCTAAGGTACTCGGAAAGTTACGCTGAACAAGAATCCCAAACAAATAAAACTTCATTTCTGAATTTATTACACACACACAAAACCATCTACCTATTACCGAGACATTTGGTTGTCTTAAGGTTTGAGTCGGTCAGTTTGGAATTTAACGAGATTTATTCCCAGAAGTATGTAAGTAATAAATAATACGTTTGATTTGCTCGAACAGAACGTGCTTTTCTCTTTGGGAGGATCTTTCCTCTGCTACGCCAACCATTTCAAACTGTACAGCTCGTTTTGCGCCAGCCACTCGAAAGCGCAGAAAGTCCTCCACCCGAGTGAGTATATACGCGTCTCATATCGTATTTAAAAGATCGATTCGATAATGGGATGGGCTTCTGTAAAAAAGGCGAAGGCAACCAAATCCTGCAAGAGTTTCTTCAGTCCCGAAACCCTCGGCAGCAACATTCATCCACCTTGGAATCGTTTCTCATCAAACCCATCCAACGAATACTCAAATACCCTTTGCTGCTGCAACAGCTGAAGAACTTGACCGAGGCGGGATCCGACGAACACACGCATCTTACGGGTAAGAGCCCTTATAAACCGGGAGTTTGTAGATCCGACCCGATCCGATCGGATTCCCTCAGAGGCCCTAAAGGGAATGGAGAAAGTGGCCGAGCACATAAACGAGATGCAGCGGATCCACGAGGAGTACGGGGCCATCTTCGATCACCTGTTCAGGCAGCATCTAAGATCTTCGAAACTGGTACGCTCGAGTTCTCTCTCTCCTTTTTTAAAGAGGTCATCGTATTATTATTGTTATTATTACTATTAATGTTCAGTACTGCGGTCTGCAGCAACACGTCGACCTCAGTCCCGGCGAGTTGCTCTACTACGGGGGAGTCGAGTGGCTCAACATCCAAGATTTCCTCGGCAAGATCAAGAAAGGGTTGGAGCTTCACGCGATGTGCTTCGTGTTCAAGACGGCCGTCGTCTTCCTGTGCAAGGAAAGGATCCGGCAGCGCAAGAAGCTCATGGTAATAAATAATTCCCGCAACGGTACAACTTGTCTCGAGGGAATATTCCCCGTTAGCTCTTGGACTTGGTTTCGGTTCTCGGCTAGTTCTCCCGAAATGGGCTCTTTCCGCTTATTTCCAATCTGCGAACTAGGAATCTTAAATCCCCTTTTACAAGACTATTTTAAAAGGTTGGAATTATTCCTAAAACAATGGTTCAAGGTGAAGGTTGTCTATAAAAGTTGTTCTTTTCCTAAAACGTGACTTTGACAAGTTGTACTACTGGAAATTAAGGGTTAAAGCTACAGTGTGTTTCTCGAAGGGAGGGTCCAGCAAGGCTAACCATTCCGAAGTGGAGATAATCCGGTACCAAGTGCTCATACCCGTCACCGAAGTGCAAGTTAGGGCCAGTAGCCTGCGGGACATCGACTCGCACTTCATGTGGGACCTCATCCACCTCAAGTCCCAAGTTCATCGCCGGTCGGAGAGGATGTACCAGCTGTCTAATAGGTGAGCGACAGACGGCCTTCCTTATTCTTTAACACCTTCCACTTAACTCGATGTACTGGGCCGTTATATCGTCAGTAGCATTTTGGGGCGTCCTTTCAAGGTGAAGCGGACCATTAGCCTGGAAGTCGGTACTTGTATAACCAAAAGTTTCGCTGTAGTATACTATACCAATATGGACTTTTTGAATACTATTATAACGGTTGGACGCAGTAAATTTCATTTCTAATTTTCTTTGGTTCAAAAACACTAGCATAAAAAACTGAATAACATGTTACGCAAGAATCATCATTTCGTTTGCCTTCAATGTGGTCCTTCAATGTTAAAGGGAGTAGACACATCACCGCCCCCCCCCCCCCCTTGTCTTATTGGCTGCAGTGCGATCGAAGGAACCGGAAATATGAATATAGTGCTATTTCCGGTTCCTTCTTCGAAAGAGAGACCGATGCAAAGTGCACTGACCAATCCTAGCACGAGCGTTTCGATTGTAACCGCCCACTTTGTTGTAACAAGAGGGCGAATGGGCGTTTTCGGCAATTCATCCAGTCGATCCAGCTGGTATGCAAACCAACTTTTATTAGCCAATGCTTAGTCGACTAGATAGAAACTGAAAACGCCCAATGCGTCTGTTCCCTCGAATGCGAAGACTAATAGACGGACTGTTACGTAGCACGAACGAGTTCCGCAACGCGTTCCTCAAGACGATCCGACAGATCATCCGCGAGAGCGTGCGCAACATGAGCATCCCGGCCAACAAGCCCGCGGCCACGCGGGACAAGTACGCCAGCGGTGGAGGGTTGCTGGCCGGCTTCGTAAGTGGCACCCTCGGCCCTCCCCTGCGCCACTCCACGGCCGAATCCGCTGCGGCCGCGGCCGCCATGGCGCGCACGCTCAGTAATAAAAAAAAGTCCCTCAGGGCCCCAACGACGACCGTCGACCATCGACACTCAGCCGCCATCATCGGGAGCGATGCGTCTTTAGAAACGTACGATAACGTGCAACAGAATTTCCGGACGCGAAACAAAACTCTTAGCGATGTTGCTAACGGCGGGGAGCAGCCGCACAACGATCATGACCCGGCCAGGAAACCTACGCTGGGTAAGACCCCGAATCACCTCAGCCTCAGCACAATGTCCACGCTGTCTGCCGGCAGCACCGGAAGCTCCACGGCGGCAAAGCTCATCCAGGCGAGTAACGCCCCGACCAACTACCAGCCCCCTCAGAGCGACCCGCCCGCCGGAAGCCCCGTGTGGAAGCCGCGAGACGGTCCTCCGCCGGACACCGCGGCACCCATGGGACCGGTGCTCGGGGTGCCCGGAGTCGCGGTCGTAGCGCAGTACCAGTACCAGTACCAGAACCAGAACCAGAACCAGAACCAGAACCAGAACCAACCGCAGCAGAGGCCGGCCAGGGACGCCGACATATTCGTGTACGACGAGTACAGCGGCACCGCCGCAACCATCAACACCACGCCTTCCAAGCAGGTGGACTGTTGAACTGTCCGCATCTCTTGTTTCTGGATCTTGTTCTCGGAATGGACTCGAATGACCGCCGCTCCCCTCTCGTTAGCTCCATCGCTTTCGCTAAAAGAGTTTTGGTCAGTTCGTTCGAGACAGTGCGCGAGTCGATGTAAGGAACGGAGCGTCTTGGAAGAAGAGGCGAAGTAGTAATCTCTCTCTCTCTCAATCTCACTCTCTCTTACCGAGCCAGCAGGTATGGCCGCGATCCTTTGTGTCGGTTTACTTCTCGTTCGTCTCCCGTGTACATTATACGAAACGACAAAAGATGGCCGTTACCGTATTCTCGCGCAAATAACGACCAATATTCCCCGAGAGTAAGGAGATAAAGGCACTGCTGTCACTAGAGAGAACAAGTAGGACAGCCAGCAGTGCCTATAGTTCGGTTCAACCTAACCGTATACTAAAAGTTAACGAATCGTAGGAGTGTTGTACCCAAAGGTCCCCATTCACGATCGCTCCAACCAGCCAAACGGCCTGGAAAAAAATGGGAAGGCGTGGCGTGGCATGCATGTGATTGGCCAGAAAAATGGAACGGCGTGCAATCAGTTCTTTCACATACATTTTGACGCTACTTCTCTTTGGACGTTTAGTATACAGTTCAGGTTGAACCGCAGTACAGGTACTGTCATCAATTTTATTAGTCACGTTGACGTTTACGTCACTACTTCATCTCCCCCTCCCCTTCCCCAACCCAAGTGTGGCGAGGTACAAATTCAGAACTTGCGTCTTTTTGCAGTCCCCGGCCCGTAACAGCGTGCCGTTACTTGCGCGAGAATACGGTACGAGCAAAAGTCGTGTCCGTGTCTGTCCGCGTTCCCGGTACGTGTCGTGTCATCGTTCGGGAGTATACTGCGGCAGGGGAACGAAGGGGAAAGGGCAGCTAACGTGGTATGTAGTATGTTACACTGCTGTTTTATCCATCCTGACGTGTATAGCTTTCTGCCTATTTCGGTAGCGTGTAGATGGGAACGTGTTTCGCAAAGACGATTGCCTCGAGAACTACGTTTGTCCGTGTCTCTTGCGGGGTTGACAGGAATTCGGTACTCTTTCGCGATACTTGGGCCCCATTTCAGATGCGTGTACCTATTTGAGGTGGCTCAAAACGCGAGTGTCTCCAGGAGAGTGTCCCATGTGAGAGGGGAATAGGACAGTAAGGGCCGCAAGATGTTATCATCATAACGGGCGTGTAGCATTCACGAAGAAGATATTGGAAATGTGAGATGATAGTATAGTAAATTGAAGAGAAGAATCCCTTTCTCACAGTGGAAAACACTACACGTGTTTCTTTTTATTGGGCCATAGCGGCCCAAAGTGTCGCGTAACATAAGGGGCTTTGCGTGCAGATGCCCTTGCAATGGATTTCTGTGTTCCAATAGATTTCCATGGCGATATAGGAACGCTGACAGATTCATTGTCGGTTTATAATACGAGGGCGGAACGAAAAATAATGCCTGTTTGACCGTAACTTTTTTAGTTTTTGACCGATTTTAAAAATTCTTTCACGGAATGAAAGTTCCATATGTCCAGCACACGGAACAATGTTCACTTCTCGGCATAGTCCCCTTTTTTTCCCACGCACACGCACCAAAGATGAACGAGTTTTTCACTTCGTTGGCGGTTACGTTCGCAAAAAGCTAGCTTTGAAATGGAAAAGGGCTAACATCGATCCCAGCTGTATTAATAGTCATAAATATCATTTATCAGCTATTGGTAATTGCTTAACCCAATCAATCGTCTTTGCAAACATGTTTATGCACGGTGGCAATTTACCGCGTTTAGTTTTTGCGCCGAACCCTGTAAATTTCTTCTCACTTGCAGTTCTGCATGTAAAACTACAAGTATATATCGTCAGGTTGACCGTTATAATTGCCTATTTCTTACCCCTCCACCATTTAATCGACCTACTATATATATATGAATGAATATATTACGAGCAAAGTTTTAGGTCCCACTTCCCAACACGATACAGTATCGTTCGATTTTAGTCGATCGCTCAGCTCAACCGCTTGAAACTTCATGGGCTTGAATCCTATTGGTTGGCCGCGACCAATGCTTGCATTTCATTGGCCATCGCGTTTTTGGAATTCGGATCGAACGTTTTTTTTGCAACGGTCGTTAATTTGTGATTCTTGTTTGGTGCGATTCAAACGGTCAATGCGATGTACAAGCGATCGATCGATACGTTATTATACAGTTTGCCGATATTTTCGCAGTTCGGAAATGTTTTTGTTGTCCGATTTCGCGAAATTATCGATGATTGTTGAGGGAAAATGCGTGAATCTCGATAAAAAAACCGTTGAATCGAACGTTTTTAAATTTTTGGCGGCGAATTTTTTAAATATACGTATATACGTTCGTTTTTTGTTACTTCATATGTACAGATTTGCGAGTGGCCACCGTATTTTACAGAATTCTACTGTTTTGTATACATTTAGTGTCTTTTTATTTGTGAAATAGAGACGTCTATACTTTTAACTGCATTTTAGTTAACAATTTCATGCATCCATGTGTGTAACATGTTGTTTATTTTCCTAATTGGATTGGTGGTCACTTTGTTTTATGTATCTTATGCTGTACTATATGTACTTTTTTTGAGTATATGACTCGTGCCTGAAATTATTTTGCTCGTTTTGTTATTGTTTTTTTTTATAGATCGCCGACTGTTTTACTGCAGTTTTAATTATTACTCAAAGGCGACAGATTTGAATCGTTTTCTTTTGTTTCTATACATCATAAAATGCGTAATAAGACAAAGCCAATGAAGGTGAAAACTGCATGATTAAAAGCACCACATGCTTATCTGACGAGATCATGTTGTAATAGACCTGTTTTCCTTTGGAATTAGCCAAGAAAACCTGAATTAAATTATCAATATATTATCCCCTAATATCGTTATTTTTTTGTGTTTCTACCAGTTCATCCTCAAGTCCATCATGTACAACATATTTTTCGTGTTGCATATTTACTGTTATATATTTTCACAATTTCACTAACATTATTTTATTTCTAAAAAGATGTTGGGACATTCAGACGTGCAAGAATAATCGGGACACCAGCGCAATATAAAGTTTTATGTCGAAAACATCAACCATGTTGTGCATTATAGGCTTCTGGAAACCATGCGTCCCATCTGAGTGTTTTAGGAGTGTCTGAGCCACGGGGAAGTGTACGAGCGACTGGAGGTGCGAACCAACAAAGGGCCACAGAATGCAGTGGCGCGTCTGGAGACGCCGTGTCTCCAATGGGTGAAATGCGCCCTCTGTCGTCAAGAGAAGGAAACTCCATCGCTGGCAATATCCGGAAGATGGCGCTGAATCGGCTTGTGCGTCAATCCGTGGTGCGTCTTGGTATCTCTGGACCGAAGGTCATATCTCGTAAAGTTATTGAAGAAATAATCATCCGTATGTGAATTGTACTACCAGATCAGTTAATGCATTGGTTTTTTAAGAAATAAAAGGGAGAAAATGGCTAATTGTTTGTTTTTAGGGAGGACAATGATGAGAGCTGCGCAACACGAAGTTGGTGGTGGACCGGAGAAGATCTCCATTGGTCAAGTGAACATTCCTAAAATTAGCAGCAATGAAGTCCTTATCAAAGTCTTTTCTTCTGCGATTAATAGGGCGGACATTTCACAGGTCGTTTTCTTCAATAAATTGAAGTCTGAAATCCGATTTCTGCTTGTTCTAAACACTTACGCCCCTTTTGTTTTCGTCGTTCATTCGTATTCACCGTGAGTAGGATTTCAAAAGGGCGGAAGTGGTGTCAAAAATTCGCAATTTTGCGTCCTTTCAGATTAAATATTGGTGGATAAATACAACTAGATGTTGAATTCAACTCAGTTAATTCTGAATGTTATTTACATTTGCCTGCAGAGGATGGGAAAGTACCCAATACCCGAAGGAAGCAGCGAAATTTTAGGATTGGAAGGCGCGGGAACCGTGGAGGCCGTCGGCGAAAGCTGCCGCAAGTGGAAAGTTGGGGAACGTGTAATGGCTTTGCTCAACGGAGGAGGTATAGATCGAATCTAGAGACGGTTCGTAATGTAATTGGGAAATTACAAACGCTGTACAATAAACGACAGGCAACGCGGAATTCGCTTCCGTTCACGAGGAACACGTTATGCACGTGCCGCGAGGATTGTCGTACGCTCAAGCGGCATCCATCCCTGAAGTTTGGCTCACAGCTTTTCAACTTTTACACTTTATAGGTGATGATGACATTAATTCGTTTCTCCAAAGCGGTTATAAGATTGAGTTAAAGTTTCGTAACACTCTTTGAAACTTTATTCTGTCAGTAATTGCATTTTGTGTACTTGCTTTGGTATTTAATTTCCAAATCGGATCATACCGAGTGAAATTTGTTAAAATGTAGGGAAAGTGCAAAAGGGAGAAAACGTTCTCGTTCACGCTGCCGGGAGCGGCGTTGGACTCGCCGCGATCCAGCTCGCGAAATACGCGGGCGCCAAGGTTTTCGCCACGGCCGGTTGCGATAAGAAGTTGGCAGCGGCTTTGGCCGCCGGCGCTTCGTCTTCGTTCAACTACAAGACGGACGATTTCTCGCAGCGCATCTTGGAGTTGACGCAAGGTTACTTGGGTTTTTTTTTCCCCTAATCTCATTCTTCCCTAAATTGCCGGTTCACCGTTGAATCGCGGGTAGGAAGAGGTGTGGACGTTATATTGGACTGCGTCGGAGGCAGCTTCTGGGAGAAGAATTGCGACGCGATCGCCGTCGACGGCCGTTGGGTCCTTTACGGCGCCCTGGGAGGATCCACAGTTAACGGCGATATCCTCGGAAGGATTTTGAGGAAAAGGGTCCGTCTAGAAGCGTCCACGTTAAGGTCCAGGTCTGACGAGGTAAAAACGATGATTAATGACCGTCGTCTACAAATAAATACGGCACTCGGAATGTCTCTTTCTTTCATAGTTAGCATTTCAAATATTATCTAGCGAAAACCTGGAGATGAGGAGGAATTCTATGTTTCACGTTGTCATTCTTATGATGATGATTTTGCTAGATTTTTGTGTATTTTTGGCATGTTTTTTTTTCTGCAGTACAAGTCCGTGTTAGTGAAAGCGTTCTCTGAGCACGCGCTGGCCGGCTTTGCTGACGGCACTTTCTACACCGTCATCGATTCGGAGTTTCCGCTCGGGAAACTGGGAGAAGCTCACAGATACATGGAAGCGAACTTGAACACCGGCAAGATTGTTATTCGTATTCGCAGCGACGAGGATGGCGATTCAAAGGACGAGTTGTAACTGAACCTTTTGTTCGTTGCTAAGAACGAGCGAGAATAAAATGTGCCAGGTTTATTACCAATTACTTTCTCTAAGTTAATGCTGTGAAACTTAGAATTTCCAAGGTTCGTAGGAGTCCTTGATTTGGTAATCCCCTGTTTTAGTTGTAGCATAAATACTGTTTTCAGAAAATCACACCCAATCCTTGCAAAGTCTTATAAATTTTCAAATAATTGCCAAAATTGAAAGTTGCGAATTTGATACTTAATAGTTTTTTCTTAATGTTGCGATTTTCTGAATTGAAACTGCATCGATTTTTAAAGAAAATCCTCGTATGAATTCCAATGAACCCTGCTGATTTCATGCGTAAAAAAGGACCGAAATGGTCAAAAAGAAAGCGCTGAGGCGTGAACAGCGCAATTTTACAATTAATTTAATTCCACGGGAAAAATCTTGCAAGAAAATCTCCGTTGGTTTCCTCGCGACTGCTTGTGCATGGTAATTGGTCTTCGAGAAGCGAGAGAAAGTCACGTGACAGCGAAGACGTTTCCTTTTTACGCGCCTTTCCTGTTTTTTTGCCATCACTTTCAGCCCATGCAGCGTCCAAACATGGAACGCTTTTCCTGCCTCTTTGTGTTTTTATTCGGTAAGTTTTCCTCTTCGTTTCTCTCTCTCTCCCTAAAATATCCCGAATAATTCCTGAAAAACCTCTCGATTTCCAGGTATTTGCCTTCCCGTTGCTGCCGTCGTAGATAACTTTCCGAAGCGCGATCACTGCAATTTCAACGATGTGAGTTTCAATGATCTCGGCGTATTTTGTGGTGAACTTGTTTAGGATTTCAATGCCAACTGTCATTAACATAAAAAAATATGAGGTAAATTGGGTAGTTGACTTGATTAATGTTCACATTATGTATTTATGTATATTTATTTATTTTTTGTGTATCAGTTCCTTTCCATGATGTGATTTTCTCCTATTATATTTGCAAACCTCCTCATTATCATTTGAAACATGTATATACATACATTATTTTGCAGCCGTTGAACGGCGTGAAATCGAACACGACCCTGCGCGTCTCTCAACTGAGAAACCTGTTTTCGGGTGGCAACGCGACGATCCACGCGTACATTATTCCCGGCACGGACGCGCACGATGTAGCTCGGTTAACAATTATGGAAATTACGCTAGCTCGTTTGCATACCTAACGACGCTCTTTCTACCAATTCAGAGCGAATACATCGCGGACAAGGACAAAAGACGAGATTTTATCTCCGGATTCACCGGATCGAATGGTATACGTTGGAAACGCTTACGTTAATATCTTCCTTGTTGTAGTACCATTATTACAGCAGAATCCCTAATTTTCTCTTATAATCGTGGAAAGATTACAATTTGTTTAAATTGCCTCGTATGCGGCCGGCTAAATTTATCTAGCTTCGGTTATTGTCGGCTAATAAGGGGTAAGATACAAGGAGATTGTATACTTTCCTATTCGCACCCCGAGGTTTGGCTGTCGTGACGGCGTCGCGTAACGCGCTTTGGACCGACGGAAGATATTTCTTGCAAGCCGAATTGGAATTGGATTGCGATTGGTATTTGATGAAGCAATCGATGACGGATGCCCCCACCGTGACAGAGTGGCTCAAAGCCGTACTTAAACCCGGAGTAAGTCGTAATAAGTGTTAATTAGGTTTTAATCACCGCTCCGATGAGAATTCCTTTTCACGTACAGGATGTTGTCGGAGTCGATCCCAGGTTGATCAGTCTGAAATCGTTCGAGGAGTGGAAAGAGCAACTTAAAGCGGTTAATATCACTTTGAAGTCCGTTTTGCCCAACCTCGTCGACGAAGTCTGGGTTCGGCCGCGACAGTCGGTTTCCGGCGGACCGTTGCTGGTTCTCAACGAAACGTTTTCCGGTGATTTACGTATTTACTATGTAATAGTTTGAACCCCTTTGCCCAACCAATGGGTCTCGCAGATCCAGAAGATGAGTGTGTTCCGGTTTCATTTGGTTGAACGGATTATTCATCATTCTTGCTTGTGTATTGTAAATTTCGCGAATGTATGGACGGTGCCTAATTGTCAAGTCGGATCTGACAGACCCATGATTGTAATTATTACAGGGTTGGATTGAAATTTTACTCTCGTTTTTAATAGGGAAATCATGGCAGAGTAAGTTAGCGGATGTGCGTGGGGAAATGAGATCAGAAAACGCGGACGTTTTGGTTTTGACCGCTCTGGACAACATTGCGTGTGAGTGAGCTCGTGTAATTCGTGCTCGTATTTGCAACAGATTGTGATTATTATTATACAAATATGTGTTTTTGTAATCATTCACCTTTAACGTTGAATGCAGTTTATTTTATATAAAAGGAAAACGGATTCTGTTAATTGCAGGGCTTTTTAACATGCGAGGTAGCGACATCCAGTTCATCCCTTACTTCTTGGCGTACGCTGCGATTGGCAGGAATTTCACAAAGTAAAAATCAGTGTTACTTTGTTCGTTATCGTGCAAATTTTGATATATCGATTTCGTTCTTTTCAATCCTCCTCCTTTGAGGCTTTACGTTGACGGCGGCAAAGTGACCGACGAGGTCCGACATCATCTGCCGAATGTTGAGGTGTGTTAACTAAATTAGGGATCGTACTTTGGTTTTTTCGACCTTCGGTGTTTCCTTTTGAATAACTAGATTGAAGATTACGACCAGATCGCTGAAGATCTTGAGGAATTGTGTCAACATTTTGGGAAAATATGGCTGGATCCGAACGCAAATTATCACATCCACTCTATTGTACCAAAAGCAAGTATATAGTACATTTCATATGTTGATGCTGTTTCAATCACATTTTAAATGAAATGCGCATTGTGCGTTTCAGGATAAATTACTCGAAAAACGAAGTCCCGTGTCTGCGATGCAAATACGGAAGAATCCGGTGGAAATTGAAAATATGCGACGCTCGCATGTAATAAATGACGAATTTCCCTTCCGTTTATATCGTTTTCCAAACTCATAATATAATGTCTTGATTAGATTCGGGATTCTGTTGCTGTCGTCGATTTCCTGTCGTTATTAGAAGAAGAGGTGAAAATTGTCTTTAAATACGGGATTAATTTAAACAGGAAATTGAAGTTTTTAATGGGGTTTTGACGCTTTCAGATGGAAAATGACGTTCATTGGGACGAAATGAAAGCCAGCCGAGTCGTGGCTCAATTTCGCAGGTATATTGCAATAATAATTCCCCAATCTGTTGGGTTCTAATATAATAATACGAACCTAGCTTCGAGGATAAATACCAAGGTCCTAGTTTTGAAACTATAAGCGCGTCCGGAAGCAACGGCGCGGTCATCCATTACAAACCTACGGAGGCCACCAATAAGAACTTGACTTTGGAAGACGTGTTCCTTCTGGATTCCGGCGGACTCTATCTGTACTCGTAATACTTAATTATAAACACCCGGTCGTTTAAGTCCGCAATAATTTCGTGTTTCAGCGACGGCACGACGGACGTCACTCGTACGATGCATTACGGAAACGCGACCGAATTCCAGAAGGTACGAAAATAGTTATTTGTTAGTTGTGGTTTTGGATTTGATAAGAGAATTATGTGGATCGCAGGAAGCCTACACCCGCGTGCTCATGGGACATATTAACTTGGCGATGGCGGTGTTCCCGGAAAATACTCAAGGTTTCCTGCGATTATTTGTTTCTGATATAAGTGCCATCCGCAAATCCTGCTAGCAGTAAATCGAGAGTCATTGCAGGGAATTTACAAAGTAATTTCATGAAGTTGCTTGCGACTTTCTTTAAATTTGTACAGAAAATGTAACTGTATTTGGTTTTTGCAATTGAACTAACTTTATTACAGTATTTTATATAAGATTTGCTCCTGTGAAGAAAGTAATCATGTTAGTTATTGTGTGATTTGCGAGCGGATATATGGTTTCTATTTCGTATGCTGTTTCTTTTAGACCGATCGCTGGACATCTTGGCAAGATTGCCTCTGTATCAAATCGGCTTAAATTACAACCACGGTACCGGACACGGTATCGGAGCTTTCATGTCGGTGCACGAGTGTAAGTGACAGCGTCCTTATTCTTCCAGAAACGCAACTAACATTTTAAAAATCCCAATTATCGTACCAGTTCCTCCGAGAGTTGCCGGCTTCTCGCACAAATCCGGCGAAACGAGCGCCGGTTTAAAGGAAGCGATGTTCTTCTCCGACGGTAAGCGGTGCAATTATTAATTCAAACACCTGCCGCAAACGGTTTCGTTCAACTTGCGAAACAGAGCCGGGATATTACCAAGAAGGTGAATTCGGCATCCGTTTGGAAAACATCGTGTACACCAAAAAGGCGAACACGACGGTGAGAATGTTTCTGCAATTATTACTTATAATTACTCTGGTGGTAATATAACGAGGATTTCTTTATTCATTAAAAACAAACAGCACAATTTCAACAACGTTTCGTATTTGGCTTTGGAGCCCGTAACTTTGGTTCCTTACGAAAGAAAGCTTATCGACGCGCGGCTGTTGGAGCCGAAGCAGGTAGTATACAAAATAGCGATCGCTTTGCGTGTTTTCATAAATAGCAGTACGTTTCGTTATTTCCAGTTGGCTTGGCTCAATAATTACCACGCGCGCGTTCGGCGAGTGATCGGCGACGAGCTGCGGGACCGAAACAACAGCCGAGCTTTCGACTGGCTGCGGGAGAAGACCGCGTAAGATTCGTTTTACTGTTTATTTACAGTCTTGTTCGATGCATTATACTTCTTTTATTGTGTTTACAAATTTTCAGTGTCATCTGATTTGGGCAATCTCGGTGTTCGTCACTATATCGAACCCTGAATCAATAAAACTAAACGGTTCAATTCAAACTGACAGCACTCTGAACACGTTGAACAATCGGTTGGTGAAAACGAGAGTGAAGTACCGCGCGTAACTGTCCGCCGAATTCTGAATCTCCCTGCAGAATCTCGGAGTCGTGGAACGTCTCAAACCCGCGATCGGGCTGCCGGATTCGGGCACCTTTCAAAATAATAGTAGTTTTTCAATGCAGCATCCGTAACGTGTTTTGGGAACGCTAGTAAACAACAAAACAAATTTAAATCGGTCTTACGATGCCGTCTTTCAAGTCCAAGATGTCGATCAGTTTGCATTCGCCGTCCGATTGCGCCAGGCAAATGCTATTTTCCAGAATCACGTAGTCCGCTCCGATGTCCGTCCGAAGAGTTCGGTGAACCTCCAACGGATCCACTCTCGAGTAGATTTTGTACACCTTAACAACACACTTTAATTAATATTTATACAGGAAAGAGTACACAATTTTGAACTATTGGATTTCTGGGTTGCACGAGGCGATACGGTAGCCAGTGACGTACAAACCGGGGCGCTTTTATTGCTATTTGAAAACTTTTCCCAATTTTGAACTATAGAAATGTAATTATAAAAACCTGTTTCGTTCTCTGCCTCAACCATTCGTCTTCAAAGTGCGGGTGGTTGGTGACGGGCCGACCGGTACACAGCCGTACGCTCGCTAGTAACTGCATGCTCCCCGCGAAAGCGCTCGTGGCGGGCGTTGAATCCCTTCAACACGCGAATCGTTTGAAAAAATTACTTTAGCGTCCCGCAAGGATCGTTAGACATTAATCACTTTATCCATTCCATGAGCTGCACCGTCTCGGGATCCCAGAATTCGTGCAGTTCGCCGAGGCGGGTTTGCAACGCAGGGTAGAACTGAAACCGCGAAATCGCTTCCGTTGAAACCCGCACGTAAGGAAAGGACGGAACGAAGTCAAAACTTACTCTGTACGATAAAACGGCCATCAGCGTTACGGCCACGACGTGCCGCAGCGGTTTCACCTACGGGTAAAAGTCGCTCTTATTACGAACGGAGTAAGTTGTGAGATTTCCGAATCGTCGCGAACTTGCGTTTGTTTTCGTCCAGCCGCCGATCGCGTTCAGCGCGGAGGGATCGGCGATGCCGTAACTCGTTACGACGCACGCGTGAGGCACCCAGAGGCACTTCATCCTCGTCGTCGAAGCGGCCAACGCGCAGAACGCGACCGAATGCACTAAACGGGTTAAATTCGGTTTAGTCAACATCCCGTCTCGATAAAAGATGGAGACGAACGCGCACCGAAGTTGTAAGAAACGTGCGACGCGGCCGGGAACTCTCCGCCGTCTCCCGATTCCCAGTCGTCCAGTACGCGGTACACTAGCGCGGCGACACCGAAGAACACGACGACGGCGTACAGAGGTAAGAGGAGACTCTCGGTCAGTCTTTCGTACGTGTCCGACCCGAGAGGCTGGAACGCGTCGATGCACAGGTACAGCCGCGTCTCAAAATCCCTGTTATTTCCCCCCAAAAATCTGTAAGGTTCCCGCTCCCCGACAAAGCCAAGACGCGCGTCGCTCTCACCGAGGATCTTGCGAGCCGAACTTGGCCCCGATGAATTTCAAGATGTGCTCGTCCGCCGACTGGGACCCAAGAACGTACGTCTGCAATTTGTCCCCGCAAAAAGGTAATCGTAATCTATATTGCCACCGGTTGGGTGTTTAACAGTTAAGTCAAATTCAGAATAATATCCAATCACCCAAGCATCGGTTCAAATGCATTATAACATATCGGACGTCTTGAACCTTATTATTCTGAATTTTACTTGATCATAATATGCGTAATTTGGGGTTTCTGGTTTGCGAACGGAAGGCCCTTCGCAGTAGGTAATTGCACAACTAACTTGCCCTGATAAAGAAGTTGAACGCCACGGTCGCGAGAAGAGTTGACGCGAACTGCACCGTGGCTCGGACCGCGTTGCGCAGAATGCGAGCTGATTGAACGCGCGTCTGCAAATGCGAAACGACGCGTTTGTATATATGCTTCTTGAATACTTAAGTGAAATTAAGAAAACTAATCAACCTGGACAAAAAGTACGATCGTGCCGATTGGTACGAGGCTCGCTACCCACGAACCGATCATCATCTCGTTTCCGAACTGCAAGCAGCACACGCTCGCGAGGCACGATCCGTGAACGGCCGCGATCGCGAAGGCCTGCGCGATCGCAAGCAAAAAGAAATACGATTCAAATTATGCGAGCGAAATGATTAGGAATTGGTACAATATATTTGCCTTCCTTAAGTTGATCTGGTTAACGAACGCCAGACTCAAGACGACGGTCACTTGCATCAAAGCGATGAACTGCGCGAACTGCCACGTTAAGGTGTACAGGAAAGTCGTAACCAAGATGCAGCAAATCTTGGTCCACTGTCAAACGAAATCAATAAATTCTGTTAATAACCTGGAAACAATACGATTATCGCAAACTACCTTCTAACATATTATTATATATTTCAGTAGAATGACCTGTTGGCTCGGATGCGCGTCGCGTTTGAGAAAACTGGTCACGAACGCCATCTGAGCGAAAACGAACGGCAACGAGAAATGTTCTCGTAACGGCGTCGTGTGATGAACGCGCGTCGCGTCGTCGCTGTCCCGATAAAACGGACTTAAGATTCTCATTGCGTACGTATTTCGGTTCACGGCCGAGGACCTACAAGTTGCATAGGAACAACGCCAGGGCCGCGACGCCGGACGTCCACGTGCCGCTCAGCAGCCAGCTGCACGCGTACACCGAAGCGAACGTCGCGAACTGCAACGTGAAGACCGCGCTCGTGTAAAACACGGCGGCGTCCATCTGCACGCGTCAAACACGACCGTGAGTACTTCGTGCCAACAGAGAACATCTAAAGATTTCTGGTCAATATATTGGGGAACTGAATGGATGGAAGTGTAGAAAAAAGCAAGTATCAAATTATTCCCTTACAAAAAATTACTGCACTTTGTCATTCCCCCATTTCATGGTACAAACTGCAGTTATTTCGTCGAAAACTGACATTTTTTGAATAAAAACTGCAGTTTTCATGTAGGCAAGTATATTTTTGTAAGAACCACCTCTGCTTTCTACTTGAAAACTGCAGTTTTTATTCAAAAGAAAGGGGGAATTTGACAAACTGAAGTAATTTTTTGTAGTAAATGTTCATTTCAAAATCTTGCATTCAGTAATTAGTGTGTTGTCAGTATGTAATAATTATTATTTTGCCTTAATTAATGGAGTCGTTAATATTTCTGACTATTTTTAATGCGATACTTCATAAAACGAATTATCCAATCTCTGATAAAATGGTCAGGGAAATTGAACTTTATTTCTGAAACTGTAGTCCAGTTTATGAACTGTGCAAATGCATGTATATTTAGTACGATATTTGCACGTACAAACCTTTAAAGAAAACACTTTATAAATAGTTGCCAATACGATTTCCTGATAAATGTTGAACCGCTGTAAAACGTTTATACTTCTCCCGTGTTCGGTGAAATTGTCTTTCCTCAGATCCAAAATGCCTTTAAAAAAATTACCAAGAGTTAATGCTATACTTTTTATTTATCATATTCCAACAAAAACAAATTATACATAAATATACCACTTATTAATCCTTGTTTGTTATTCAATAATTGTTTATAATAAGAATAATATAATCCTTGTTCTGTGCGAAAAGAAATTTCCCTCTCCATTTCCTGTTTAGCATCCAGAGTATTATTTTACAAACTATTGTCTTTAATTGGACTTGCAATTATAGACCTTTATATTGGAAAACCATAGTAAATTTTCATGTAGCCTTTCTGAAAATGCCGCCATTTTTAATGCGATTATAACTCCCACAATCGCTCCGATCCAAGCGTTCAATCTGCAATAAAACGCTGTGTTTTATTCATTCGCAATCAGATTTAACCCTTTCGCAAATGAGTTTACTTCAATCTTTGGCGAAATGCGAACATTTTTCGCTGTGTTCGTATTTAGGCCTAATGGGTCCAAAGTTGAACTAGTTTTCACTCTCCGTCAGCCAATCAGGGACGAACGCGCTGTGATGACGTAACGATGCGTTTTGGGCCGGCGATGAACGCACCGTCATGACGTCACATTTGCGTTGGGTTGCTGGAATGCTCTCGCTATATACCTTGGGGACGAAGCACGTAAAGTTTCCTGTTCTCGTCAAAAGATGGCGCCACTATTTTTTAGGTAGCACCCAACCCAATTGTGGCGCCATCATTGTAATTATACCTCCACCAACGAGAGAAGAACCAGAGGCGTGGTTTGCCCCCTCCCCTTTCATTCATATTAACGAATGAAATGCAAGATTGGGTCATTTTTAGCCCCTCCTCTGGTTCTTCTCTCGTTGGTGTAGGTATAGTTATTATCATTCTACAATAATTTCCCAGTCTCATTAAAAGAGGACCAAACACAAACAATGGTTACAAAACTAGTGGGATATTTACAATTTTCCCGCCATTTGTTTTTTTTTAACTGGAAATTAAAGGTTTTAGTTAATTAGATTTTTACATTTAACATGTATACAGGGTGTTTCACAATTCAGGGGACAAACTTGCATGGTGTCTTCCCTGCATGAAAACCAGACATAAAGTAGTACCTACATAAAATGTGACATCCACAATTCATTCTCCCCACATCTGTATTAGAAACGCATAATGAATGTCTTGTTTTCATGCAGGGAATAAATATCCTGTCAGTTTGTCCCCTGAATTGTGAAACACCCTGTATATAGCAACACACCTTTCACAACTAAAATAAATCTAGTCTTTAAATAGGACTGACAAACTTTTGAAGTGCACATTACAATAAATTGTGTAGGTTTCATTGGTTGTGTATAGTATATGTGTACTATATATACTGACATAACATTGACGTGAACTTCCTTTCCTTTTTGTTCGCACTTGCCATGTTTTTTGTGGCAATTCGCACTCCATGAATGGTCTCACTTTACGATCTGGATATTTTTCCCGAGAAAAGTGACGAAATGCGTGGGAGTACATGGATGTGTTGAAACACAAATAGTGAAAGAAGACAGACTGAAGTCGTCCAATTAAATCACCTTCACCCTTGACATACAGTACACTATAGCAAAATGTTTTCTTGGACCGGATACTTGCAATTGCACTGATTCCTGAAATTTCAGGACCATTCATTTCTTTTTAACTCAAAGGTCACTGATCCTCGAGTCTCACTCACTGAATTAAACAATATACTTTCTTATCTACTGAAATCGATTCCGAATAATTATAGCAAAAAAATCAGATTGTTTAGACGATTGTGAAAATTATCAATAATTTACTGGGGAAAATACCGGGAATTACATGTGTGTATTGTGTATTTTGACTCCAACAGTGTTTTGTTACGAAGCGGATGTTTCCGCTCGCGCATGAATACATAATTATCATAATAATGGACTGTATTATGTAAATGAAAAATTGTTGCACTTCCAAGTTTTTCCCAGATAAGGAGTTGGATAAATTGAACTTGTTTTTCGCTGTGGGGAAACGACAACAAACAAACAAACAACAAACAAACGGAATGAAGAGGGGAAAGCCTAGTTATGGCATAAATTATGCAAATTGTCAATAAGGTACAGCTAGAACCGGATTAACAAGGTTTTTGCCAGTGAACGGAAATAATGTTTACGCGTCGGCTTTTTCTTTTAGAAAACAAAACACTATATATCATATTGAAATATTGACTAGTATTTTAAATCCAATTATTGCGTGGAAAGTGCATGGAATTGCGCGGCATTCGGAAATTTGAAATGAGCGCGCGATGACGTCATCGAATCCGGTTTACGAAGGCGCGGAACGGACATGACGGTTTTCCATCTATAAATCGCCTTTAAAAAAACCGGGCGGAAAAATGGAGGAAATGCGAAAGTACGAATGCCATTGGGATGACGCAGCAGAAGCTGAGATTTAAATTAGATTTCATTGAGAATCTGTGCGGCGCGGCGAACGTGCCTGGTTTTTGGGGTGCGTCATAGTGTTTGAATCACGCAAGGTACGAGTATTCCATCAACCAACCGCGAATGTGACGTCAGCGTGGTGCTTTCGTCGCCAAACGGAAAAAAAATGCGTTGCGACGTCATCGAGGTGCGTTCGTCCCCGATTGGCTGACGGCAAAGGCACGGCCTGTGAATCACGATTGTTTATTTGTTTGCGAGGGCGGTCCCCCCTCCCGCTGCATCCGCCAATGAGCGGCGGGCGGAGGCGGGCAATGTACCGCCCTAGTCACGTGACCCGTCTCTTGATAAATCGGTGTGCAGCTCTCTGCGAGGTGAACTCCAGTGATCAATTTGCACCAAAATGGCCGCGCTTTTTACTCTCGTATTGGCTGTCATTTTACATCAAGGTACGTCGTTCTTATTCGTTCCCGATCCCTAGTTGTCTGCCTGTCCTGGTATTTTATCCGTATATAGTTAAATATCGGCCTTTTTTGGGGGGGGATAACAAGCATTTACAAACATGATATACTTAGGCTCTATTATTCGCCGTCTCCTATGTTAAACGTATGGGCATTTAGCCTGTGCTCGCGTTAAAGAGGCGTAAGTAACGAGTTTCAGATCAGAGTCGTGATTTGACAGTAAACTTTTTATATTGCGCGTTTCTTGAACATCAAAGGATGTCATTCACATCCAGTTGTCATTCGGTCGTGCTTACGTTGTAAAAGTTTTCAGTTCCTGCGAAATTTATAACGGATTTATTTGTGTAAAACTCGAAATGAAGAATGCGATTGAATTACGCCCCTTTTGCCGCTGTGTCTTTGGTAAACGTACGGGTGTAGAGATGTACGAGGGGCGTAAGTAATTTCCAGTTGTTTTATTGCTTTGCCTTGCTACATATTTCCCTGCTGCGATTGATATAAAAATGAGTTTGTTGAGTCACGACCATATATCATTAACTTCATGCCCTGCATTTTAATTGGTTCCTGTCTACCTTTTTTTGTTATTTGTCCCGGAAAAGTGTTCGCATTTCTTCTCAAATTTTCTCTGTTATCACCACTCACTCTTCCAGTTCCATTTTTTAACTTCTATATGTATTAGTATATTCATTTCCGGTAATTTTCTGCATTTCTCTTTTTAAAAGGAACTTTACTAATGTTAAAACCTTTTACAGCTTTCCATGTGTGGAATTTTAATGTTTGCCCCATTTTATTTGCGTTATTTTTCAGTTTCTTGCCAGTATGCCGTCAAAAGGATCGACAATCCACCAGGTGATTATCATTTATGTTTGACTTAATTGTGGATCTGTTACGTGTGAAGTTGAAAAACACCTTGATTATCGGATAGAATAATGTTGGCATGCTTACAAGAAAATAAACTCCTATGATTCATTGCTTTTGGCATTTGAAATGGTCGGGAAAATTTTTCTGTTGTATTTCGCAACTCGAGAATTTCAATGTTCAAAATGTGAAAAAAAATGAAGCGTGATCTCAGAAGTTTAGCAAGGTTAATAAATAATTGAGCAGCTTTTTCTGTATTTTGTCTAAAAGCCACACCTGCCAATAACTCAAAACCAAAAGACACGCATTGTGAATAAAATGCGTTGTAGTCGAGACTGAGTATTTGGTATTCATTTTTGAAACTAAGTTCAAAATCGGAAAATCATATTTAATACACTGAATGAGAAGATTGAAATTAAACTAATGAACAAGAAAATCGTTAACTATTTTACAACGTAATACTTTGGTTACAGAGTAAAAAATTACAAAATTTGGCACAGCTAAATTACGCGGAATCTTTTGTTATAAGACCCGTATGGGTTTTAAGTTTTGATAAGACACTCGGGTCTTACGAGTATTTTATAAGACCACTGGGATATAAGACGAGGATTTCAAATCTATTTCGGTCCTTTTAGGAAATATAATATTCCGGACTGATTATCACTCTTGTCTAGAAAAAACCTGGGAATTTGGCAATTCTTATAGGGATTCAGGGCAATTCAGAGTTATAAAGATTTTGGGGACAATTTGGAAATTGTGGAAACATTGTGCCCTAATCGGATCGGATTGTCCGTTTGCTAGATTGCCCATCTATCTACTGCGGCTGGAACTGCGCGCGCTTCATCGACAGCCGCGGCTGCATCTTCTGCGGCCCTTGCCACTCCGTGACCGAAAGGTGCCCTCGCAACCCGACGTGCCCTTCGGACAACTTCAACGTCTGCGAAACGAGGCAAGGACCCGACGGCTGTTGGACCTGCATCTGCAAGACGAGGCCCAGAAGACCCAGGCCCGCGTACAAAATCAAAGCGAACCCGGAGACCTTTGCCAAGACGCAAGGTGAACGGCATTTGGCCCCTGGACACGTGCGAAGTAAGCGAGGTTTTGACCGTCGAAACAAACCTAGCTGAATGGTTATAAAGGTGTATAATTTGATATAGTACTGCGCCAAGTTTTATTCGCAAATTGTGATAGAATTGCGCACTTTTCAGAAATTTACATCTTTGGTCTTGGCTATTTCAACTTCTGTCCCTGCCCTAATGTGAAACCGTCTTTTATCAACTGAAACGGATGGGAGTCTCTAAATTGTAGCCTATTAAATTGGCAGTTTGAAACTTGGCCGCAATTTCCCGGTAATCGGTATTTAAGGCAATTGTTTGACGTTGTACTTTTGAATTTGCTACGAATCAGTCGGCGTAAATGTCCCCCTTTCTTTTTAATGTAAAGTGTTACTATAAACTGAGCAAATCAAAATGTATTATTGCAATTTGAAACTAGAGTGAAACAAATCCCCAAATTGCAATCAATACTTTTGAAAGCAACGCAACAACTGACCTCCAATCTCTGGCCTGAATAACAATTTCAGACTGCTGAAACCAGTTTTGGCAAGAGGCCATCATTATGCATGTCTTGGTGAAAACAATACTGATGTTGTTCGACCGTTGTTTGCAGAGACCCCGGTTTGCACCGGGCCCGTGCCCATGTGCTCGGCGAACTGCGTGGTGTACACGAAAGCCGACGGTTGCGACGCGTGCTTCTGCACCAAGAAGCGCGACTGCACGCCCGAAGTGTGTAAGGTGGATTGCCGGCCGGAGATAGGGGCCGACGGGTGCCCTCACTGCACGTGCCCCAACAGCGAAGTGGCAGCTTGCAAAGAAGTGGTTTGCGACTCGCACGACTGCACGCACGTGGTGGACAGGAGAACCGGTTGCGCCGTGGCGTGCGAATGCAACACCAGCAGAAACCGATATCAGATCGAGCCGTGAAGTGTACAGTACCTTGTTTCGTTCATTATGCCCAGTTGGCTGCCATATTGGGAAGGACCAAAGGCCCCTGCCTTGCTCTCGGGTCGTCGCAAGAGCCAATTATTATTGCTTATGACCAGGCAAGGAAGTGGACATGTTTCAGGTGTCATACTTGTTATATGATTATATCATTTATACGGAAACTCTGTACATGATAATATTATTGTTATCGGGAATATTTTTGTATATCTTTACTTGTTTTTATAAAGAGAATGAGAAACTCGTAATTGTTCTTTATACGCTGTAAAGGAAAAATCTCAAATGACTAACGGCAGTACCAAGGTAATAGCTACTGAGTAATGCGGGAAAATCACTAATATTTATCTCCTTCTCAAATTGAATGAATCACTTTTGCAGAATTTTATTTGAACTCGTGGCATCATCCAGTTCGTGAATGTCATAATTTTTCCCCCCAGCTCGATTAAAAACTGTATCAGCAGTTCCCGATTAATTACTAGAACACCGTCGCTTCCGAATAAATGCGAATAACCGCTAATTACATAATTATACATAGTTTCCTCGTGTTAACGTATAGGAATTTGCTATCACATTGGGCGGATGACGCTAGATGGCGCCACGGCTCTATGTAGTAGTCCAACATGGCGGTCACGAGCATGTATAAGAGTTTCAACAAGCCACGCCTCGTAGAGTGCGCGCAACCAATAGTGCGTGAGATTATCGCCTCGATTCGTTCGGTGATTGGTTTGAATATGAAGGTCGCTCGATTTGCTGTACAAGTTCTAACCTGCAACGTTTAATAAGAGTTTTTCGCACACGTTTCATCGATTTCGACAAGTTTCCGTCGTGTTTTTTTAAGAATTTACTTAGGAAACGTTAAGATGCCGTTGCAGGATCGAGTTTTAATGCGTAAAGTGAAGAAAAGTCAGGTGAAAATGAAGAAACTGAAGGAAATTGAGAAGAAATTGGGGAAGAAAAGACGGAAATCAGGTGCGTCATTTTAGACACGTGTTAATCTCGCTCGATTTTTTCTCATTTTCTGCGCTAATCAAACGCTGTTGACCGGTCAGTTTCGCAAGAAGTAAGTGAAGATGAAGTGAAAAATGTGGAAACTGATATTGGTGTTGAAGAAGATCCATCGAATGAGGAAATTGAAGAAACTGGTGACAAACAAGTTGAAAACTCAGATGATGCGTCTCAGATCACGAAAGAAGCCGGTGAAGAAAAGAAATACAGCAAAAATAAAACATGTACGTATATGTTTAACCAAAGGTGGATCCCATTTCCCCATAGTTCGGTTTATATTTCTGGTAGAAATGCTAAAATATTGACAACAATTAGTTATTTTATATAATTACAGGTGTTTTGTGTTCGCTTCATATTTTGATTTGGAATACGTTTCGCGCTTAAAATGATAATTACGGTTCCGATATTTCCATTTCAATTTGCAGTTGGAATTTCATAATCCACTGTGAGTTTATTGATCGGTTAGAAAGTTAAATTGTGAGTTTATTGGTTGGTAAATAGGCTCCATCGTGAGTTTCATGACAAGTGAGTAGGTTCAGAGAGGTTGGTGTATAAATTCTCAGAGAAGAAAAGCACCTCAATGGCTTGTATTTAATGGGATCGATTACGGTGTTGATCGTAGTGCCGGGCACGACGCTGGAACTCGGCATATTGTCGGACGAGTCGTTCGAGTCGCTGGAGAGCTCGGTCTGCGCCGAGACGATGCGCGGTATCCGCGAAATGGGATTCAGAACCATGACCGAGATCCAGTGCAAGGCCATTCCTCACCTGTTGGAAGGAAGGTAAATACCAGCTTCGGAAACGGACCCCCGTCTAGAATTTCCCGTACTTGAAGATGTTCCGAATGAATGTATTAATTTACCCCTTTATTTGGACATTTTGACACCACTGCGTTTTGGGTTCTGTCGTGTAATTTTATTTATCTGTCAAGTCCTGGTTTTTACAAATTAAGTGGGGTGATTTCCCCCGGTTTAAAATACAGCTGCATGGTCGTGAACTGTTGTATTTTTTAAAATTTACAGAGATGTTGTGGGGTCCGCGAGAACCGGCAGCGGCAAGACACTCGCCTTCCTCGTCCCCGCCATCGAACTGATCAACAAGCTCCGTTTCATGCCGAGGAACGGTGAGTACAGGACGCGAGACGAAAGGAACTCGACGCGGAAAGTCTATAACGTTATCGCGATCCAGGAACCGGAGTCATCGTCTTGTCGCCGACGCGGGAGCTGTGCATGCAGACGTACGGGGTTCTGAAGGAACTTCTCAAACACCACTTCCACACTTACGGACTGGTGATGGGAGGAACGCAACGCAGCGCCGAGACGGAGAAACTGAGGAAGGGCGTGAATATCGTAGTGGCGACGCCCGGAAGACTTCTCGATCATCTCCAGGTAAATTTGCGTCGAAGAACGGAAGAGGCGAGAAGCTTAAATTCCCGATCGTTTCGCTAGAACACGCCGGACTTTATGTACAAGAACCTCCAGTGTCTGGTCATCGACGAAGCCGACCGCATCCTCGACATCGGGTTCGAAGAGGAGATGAAGCAGATCATCAAACTCTTACCAAGTGCGTAAGACAAATTCAGTAAATCGAGGTTTTCATAAAATCGAAATTGACTCCGTCGTTAAACTGTGATTGTATTTTGTAACTCGTCTTACGGCAGAACGCCGGCAGACGATGCTCTTCAGCGCAACCCTCACCAAGAAGACTCAAGATTTAGTAACGCTGGCCATGAAAGAGGAGCCGGTGTACGTGGCCGTCGACGAGAACCGGTCCCAGGCTACGGTCGAAGGACTCGAGCAGGGGTACGTGGTGTGCCCTTCGGAGAAGAGGTTCGCGCTGCTCTTCGCGTTCCTCAAGAAGAACCGCAAGAAGAAAGTGATGGTGTTCATAAGTTCCTGCCTGGCCGTCAAATTCTACTCGGAACTCTTGAACTACATCGACATTCGCGTCATGTGCATCCACGTAAGTCGAAGCAGTTACGGTTGAAACCCCTTGTCCGCGTTGTCATCATCTGCGTGATTTGAAAAGCAAAAGGAACAACTTTCTTTTCACAAATCAAGATTGGACTTTCTCGTATCCAATCGATCTGGATAAAGGGGTTTGACTTATTTTACAATCGATCCCTGACATTCTACGATTCGGGTCGCAGGGAAAGAAGAAGCAGATGCACCGCACCTCCATTTTCTTCCAGTTTTGCAACGCCGAAAGCGGCATACTGTTGTGCACCGATGTCGCGGCGCGCGGATTGGACATCCCTCTCGTGGATTGGATCGTGCAGTTCGATCCCCCGGACGATCCGAGGGTACGTGTTCTCGCTATCGCTTGCGTGTTATTGGAATATCCATTATTATGCCGGTTATTTGATCTTGAATGCGTACGGAGAAACTGCGGTTTTTGTACTTAGACCTTCCATTCTTAAAGTATGTTTTTATTTTTTTAGAAAAGTTATAATCGTAGTTCACATAAGCTGCAATTATCACATCTCGAAATATTGGTTTCAGTCATTTCAAACTTACATTTTGGAATAATCTGATGGCAGCAAATAGTGAAAAGTCGGTTTTGCCAACGACATTAGATGCGCGTCCATTTCTGTTTGTTTTTCCGGAAAAGGAAAACTTTGGTCTTGTAAAACTGAACTGTCCGTGCTCATTTACGCGCATTTTGTCGTTCACTGACTTTGGGATTGCGAATCGCGCAGGAATACATCCACCGTGTCGGGCGAACCGCGAGAGGCGAAGGTGGAGTCGGGCACGCGCTGCTCATCTTGCGGCCCGAAGAGTTGGGGTTTCTTCGCTACCTTCGGCAAGCCAAAGTGCCCATGAGCGAATACGAATTTGCGTGGAGCAAAGTAGCCGATATCCAACCGCAGGTAGGACTCCTGTCTACGCAATGTACTAACCAGGACAATTGTTGACAATTAGTCGCACAATAGGGCTTTCTCTGCCTTGCTAGGACCTAGCACTGTATCAAAGTTCGTATCGATATTTCAATATTTTCAAATGCGTAGTGTGCAATTTTGGACCGTATCGGGAACGCGCCCCCTGATGGGTGAGCCAGGGTCACTTTCCCTGAATTTGCGCTCCCGAGTTATTCACCGTTCGCGATGAATGTCTTTTACCGCGGATGAACTCTCGTTAACAATGGACATTTACTATGTTTCCCGTGATTTATAGTACGGGAGGAGTTTGAACGTATTCGACTAGGAATTCCGTCGATTCAGTTTGTGAAATTTGACGGTAGTACTAGCGGCACGTGTCCGGAATTGGAGCAAATTCTCGGTTTGAATCTCGTCCCGTTCCAAAAAAACAAAAACCCCGAAATCCACAAATATAGACCGGACCGATTTAGTAAGCACCTGTTGGGCGAGTGAAATATGAGAATGGTTTGAGCGACATCTTGAATATCAAACCGGTTGCGTTTCGTTTTGCACGAGTTGGGTGGTGATTGTACCTTTACCAGATGTTTTTTTAATCAAAGGAATAACGGCATTTACAGAAAATTACTTCAATATACTAGTAGTGTTTTCTCTCGTATCTTCAGCGGTTTAATTGTTCAAGGTTTAGCCGTACAAATTTCGAGTTATGTATTTCAAAAATTCATCCCGGAAAACTAGTTAATTTGTATAATATTTATGGCAGCCAGTGTCTTCAAGAGGAAGGAGTCTTCGCTTCAAGAGATGCAATCCTCCACCCGATTCACGCGAAAGTAAAAGAGCCATTCGTTTTCGGCTCCGCAGAGTCCTAACAAAAGTGGACAAGCGTATTGTTGTTGGTTGTTGGTGACAAGTGCAACAAGCAAAAACAACACGTTGTTCGCTTCCCGTTCGTGGTACAATACTTCTGCGGCCGAGTCTACTTTTAGTATGACTTTATACTAAATCGGACCGTGCGCCAAGCGCGCGACGCGACAGGTGCTTCGCCGTGACGGATGCCGAGAAGGCACGGGACTGGAATTTGTGAATTGTGAAAGGATAGGCGAAGTAAGCTATTTTCAGACGATTTTCAGTTCCTGGCCGCTTTTCTTTTTCGCATCGCATCGCAGAGTCACGCTGCTGTCGCGTCTTTCCGTCCCGCGGACCAATTTTGAAGACGACTGCCAATGACGCTGACACTCGCACACACTACGTCTTGCGTATACGTATTTGGAGAATAAGTGCATTTATTCTTGCCGTGGATGGATCGCGGTCTCGGGTTTTGGAGCATTTTTTGATTTTCTTTTTTTTTAAATCGGCCCGCGGCTGGAAATATCTCCTCGAGGAACCCAGCAGCCTCAGATCCTCCCAGAATAGGAATGTTTTATGATTTTAAAACGCAATTTTGTCACGTTGCGTTATTTAAAATACTAAGTAGCTAAGTTTCGAGTTGTATACCGGATTGAAAATACCGTTAAAAATTACACAGTTCATATCTGTATATAACCGTATTGGGAATTCCCATTAGCAAATGCAATCGTAAGTGTATAAGACTTGTTAAATGGACCAGGTATTCAGGTATGGGACAATGAATGAACTTGTCTGGAGGATTTTGACCAAATTTTTACCAGTGAAGACGGTCAAACCGGAAAAACAGTTGGGGAAGAAAAAATGTTGTCTGTAAATGATGTTATCTTCTACTAGCCACAAAAATACCTGACAAGGTGCAGCGATTTTTGGGAGTTTGTTTGCGGATGTTAAGAGCAAAAAAAATCCTCTCTTTTCTTCTATATACAGTTATATCCGATTATTGCTGTGGATAAAGTAGCTTTTCTATTGTGGTGGTCGTTTAGTGGCATGGGGGTAGTTTAAAAGCTTTTATGGTCGTTTGTTGGTAAGTAGTTCACTCTTGCCGTGCAAATGATAAAAGATCGGAATTGGCATTTCGCTTTGCTGGTAAACAGCAGTGTTTTTTGAAAGGAAAGGAAATTTTCCACTGATATTTATAGTAATATTTGTCCGATAGGGACCACGTAACATCTGCGCTGTGTAATTTTGCAATATATCTTCAGCGGTGATTTTTGTGAAAATAATTTCCAAGGCAGACGTAGTTTTTTAATTGCATCTTTAGAAAACCTTGTCAGTTTGCCTTTGAATCTTTACTTGAACAGAGGTCCTTGCCTGAACATTCCAAGAGGGCAAATCTATTAATTCTTCTTAATTCAAGATTTTGCGCATACTGCGATAGACGTGTCTTTGTAAAAACAATGTTTTACTCAATTGGTAACTGTAGTCTGCTTGTGCTCAAACTCTCAAACTGCGTTGATAGTTTAGTAACATTTAGCTCCAAGTTAATTTAGAATAGTCAGGAATTAGTTTTGCTATCTGATTAGTGCAACTATAGATGGCCACCAATAATAACTTGACATTTGATCGCAAGATATACTGTATTTATATGGGAACGTGTAAACGTTGTTTGGAAGTTTCTGAAAAGTGAAATATTATTGTTAACGGTTGGTTTACAAAATACTTGGTTGTAATACGGTGCCAATTTCTGGTGGGATTTGATGTTGGCTACTTTTGGCAACTCGGGGCGCAAATAAACCAAGATGACAATCCCGATGATTTGTGGATGATGTTTATCATTGAGGCAAGGTTGAAAAAAAAGGTTTTGAATCTTTTCTAAGTTGGGAACTCTCAGTTATCGTCTTCCTCCTCTTCCGACTTTTTTGAGCAAAGTGCTGTTTCGGCAAAGTTTGTTGTCAGCTCTAGCTTTTGCACAAGTTTAAATGCGAGCTATACTTAAACTTTTCCCCTCTCCTTTTTTCCTTTGCCAGCAGCAACATTCAACATAAAAAGATCAATTGACGAATCCACATTTTCGTCTGTTCGTGTAATATGTTCTCGTGTCACCGTGTCAGTTGTTTGATTTCATTGTTTCTTTTGTGTGTTATTCTCGATCGCAGTTGGAGAAGCTGATCGGCACGAATTACTTCTTGAACAAGTCCGCCAAGGAGGCGTACAGATGTTACGTGCGAGCCTACCAATCTCATCACCTTAAAGAGATCTTCGACGTCAACACCTTGGATCTTACCAAAGTTGCCAAGTCTTTCGGATTCAAGGTAGCTCCCAGCGTTGACCTCAGTATCCTTTCATTAAGTGGGCATACTAACCACTATACTATCGAGGACAATCCGTTTCTTAAAGGTGTACGTACCCTGACCTTTAGGTATTTGAAACTAAATCTCAAGAATCCTGTACGATTTGCCCCCATCGTTAAATGTATAGGCAAAGAAATAATTTTTGAAACTGAAATCCAAAAGAAGGGATGTAGCTGCGCGTTGCCCGAACGGCGTCTTTATTTTTATACCGGCGTAAGTTTATTTCTAGAGTTTGAGATTTGTCTGGCAAAGCGTGTTTTTCAGCATTTTTACCGTTTGCCGTTATTTAGGGAAAATTGGTAGCCGTTGCTTTCTAAGCTCGGCAGGAGACTTTGCTTTCCAGCGGCTCCCGCTTTTGATGCCGTTTCGTGCGCAATTGCTGTTTTAGTGGGCTACCGGTGCTGTTTCAAATGTTTATTTTTACGATCCCTAACCTGCTCCGGTCGTTGAGCAATCTTTGCAAATACTAATATTAAGAGTTTGGATTTCTTTTAGGTTTGTACGCGCGTCACGCTTTGAGACAGCCGCGTTATCCGCCGTCTCGTTACTACGCGGTAACTACTAATGTCACATTTCTTCTCGCATTTAGGTACTTCATTCGGTGCCACTCTAGCTGAAGAAATTCTTGCGTATTCTTATTCCCAATTAATTTTTGAATGTACTGTACCATCAAACATTTAGGGTTCAGATTAATTCTGGCTTAAACTATATCAACTTCTTAAAGAGACTTAACTTTGCGTGTAAAACATGCAAAATTGACAATATATATGAGGAAGTAAATTCGGAATGGCATCTTGTTAAATATTATATGATATAATAAAGCGTGTAATAGTGTATCTAAATTGCCGGTGATTTGAATTCAGTTTGCATGGGATTCTTGACCGCAAATTACTACGTCTTCATTTTTACGATGCAGTACGTTTAGCAGTTATTATCTGTTGAGTTTGCTTCCAACATTTTCTTCAGATTCTAGTTTTATGTTTCTTTCAAGCTTCCTGTTTTACCACCAATAATTTTCCGTTTGACACGAAACAATTTGCCCCTTTTTTCTTCTTCTAAATACGTTGTTTGTTTTTTTTTAACCCTGAGAACCTTATGAGAAAAGCAGTTGCAACTGAATATAGTTAACCTTGGTGTAATTCTTTGTCATTTCTGCGGTATCATTGCAAAAATGAGATTGTGTAATTACAGGTTTTAACACTTACACAAATGTAAGGTTCTGCATGCAAAGTACTTTTGCGGAATAATTGTGACCTTTTATGCGGTTCACACGCCACACGGAGAATTAATTAGACAACACGTCCCATGGTTGCAAATAATTTGCTGGCCAGCTGTTTTTTTGTTGTTGTTGTTGCATCATTTCATAATATTCTCTGTAGTACCTACATAGTTGTGTGAGAATGCAGTTTGTTTTTCTCTCTCTTCCTTTAAGGACCATGCTGAGTGCATAATAGAAAGTCGTAAAGTTGTCTCTTTAAAGGTGGACCGGGTTCAATACCTTTGCCGGTTGACCTGTGACACCTGACCCTTTCCTCTTGCTTTTGCGCAGGGATGTTGTCGGAACAGATTGATGGCCATATCCAGGAATGCCAAAATGTTAACACCATAAAGACCTTTTACTTTTTTTCCCCCTCTCCTTATGTACCTTCTTTCCATGTTGGCACTTGTCAGAGTTTTTTGTTTGCAAAAACTCTGGCTGTCTTTCACTGTTTGCAGATGCATTTGCCGAGGATGTGTATGAATGACTAAATGAGCTATTACCTTATTTGAAAACCAGTTGGAAGTGAAAATTTGCCTTTGACATCACTAAAGTGGTCCAGTAGTTTATATACAGAGTTAATGAAGCCAATGAATGAACGGTAGAAGAACTGGTTTCAAGTATTTTTTTGTTATTACCAAGATGAACTGGAGTCTAATTGAGCATCTGAGATGTAATTTAAGGTCTAGCCCTCGCAAGGGGTGCATTCCCCAAAAGATTGTTCAAAAAACGCCACTTTTTTTAGTTTCGTTTTGATTTAATATTTTGCTGTCATTCTCTTGTGTTTTTTGTACTCTTGCATCGTTAACAAATGTCCAAGAAATATGCATTTTTTGGGACATACAGGAAGCTCAAATAACTTGCAGATATTTATTACAATTTATTACTAAAAGTAAACAATAAACATGTAATTATTTCTGAAGCTTAGTTTCGTTTCTTAGAACACTT
>WWPM01024713.1:0-51202 GCA_023279145.1 Glomeris maerens | reverse complement strand
CAAATAAAATGTGTGAAATTAAGACAATTTAATGGTGTCATTATTTTGGAAATTCATTCGGCCATATGAGGATGCTACAATAGACGGGAGAAGAAAAGTGTAAATGTCACCCGTTTGCTTCAGATTTATGAATCGCATAATCTTGTGCATATATCTGCCAATTCCATTGGGCGGCAAGTGTGAATGAGGGAATATTTAATGTCAACCCTTCCCGAGTTGTGATCATTCCGCCAACCCGAATTTCATGGATTTTATCATCTGATAAAGCAGTTCGAAGTTCATGAGGATGATTGCACGATCTGTGCCACCGAAGTCTGCAATTTCTTAATTACTTAATATCACATAATGAACGTCATATCAAACTTTGCATGAATAATTTACAGCACTGTTTTAGTACATATTTATTCTGCTTCAATTCCATACTAATTCATTGTTATCTAAATTAAGCTTCAAGGAATTTGATTTTAATTAAAAGTGTTAATGTATTGCAGCGTTCGGCGTTTACAGATTAATTCATGGGACGCTGTATTAGATTTGGCAATTTTGCGAATATCGTTAGCTGTAAAGTGCATGTCTATCAATAGCTTGTCATTCATATTAACCTTGCTCAGCCAAAATACACATTTTCTGACATATTGGTTTGAATCCTAACTTGAATATAGCATATTAGTAACGGGATTGCATTGTGCTATAGGCTGACCTGTGCATTAATGTACCAGCGCTGTGCAAACAAAATTGATAACTATTAACTGAGCTTGAATCAAGAACAATATAGTATACAGAAATAATGCCGAAAGTTTCGCACTAAGTCAAAAACAAAAGAAATGGGAAGACTGCCGATATCTCTCTTGCATGAAATCTCCATAACTTTTATTACTTTTTTCAATTTTGTTTCTGAATTATTGGAGCACATTCATCGAATCGACACCAAATTTAAAGGTATTAGGTATGTATTATTCTACATGCTTCTTTTTCTCACATTCAAATTAGCAGATGCTTGTAACCTTAATTTGTTTGGAAGTAATTAACCTTCAGAATCATCACTACCGTCAAGCTTTAAAAACATAATCAGTCTCATTGCTTTTCAAACAGATTTTGCATGAACACAATGCGATAGGAATTTGCATAAGTTTTTCTAATTATCATTAAAGATTTATTTCAGACAGCATCTTCTGCCATTTCGCAATATACCTATACATAATATAAAATGCCTATAAACGTTTCCGTCATTGTTGTGCGGTTTTCGTGCGAAATTTCACTGCAGAACCACATAATCAATAAAAATTATACTACGCCATAACGGCTCGATCACCCGTCTCTGACGACCAGCTATTTTTAATACTCCCATATGAGCTATATATGCATGATCGTGGGCATTATTGCGACGGAAATCGATAATTGGCATAACTATATATGAATATGTGAGTAAGTACGTAAATTTGCATACACCAGCGTACGATTGATGCACAGGCTTCTTTAACATTGTACTAGGGATACGCCTAATATAAAACAATCATAATAACTTCGGACTAGGATACATTCTGCGGGACGCCATACGCGCCCAACATAGCAATAGACTTGTATCGATTGAGTTTCTTTCAATCCCATTGTCTGATGTATAATATAGTCATTTTACGGAAACCTTTTTCCGAAACGCCTCGTCCAATCGGTTTAAGTTAGAATTCAATATTTGGTGAGAAAAAACATATTTCTGTTATGGAATGGCATGGTGGAGCAGCATCAGAGTTGTGTAACGGATGCAAGTAAAATGAGACAGAAGCACATCCAATGAAATGAGATTATAGAAATATAAGGCTACTGTAGATCAATGCATATCTCTGCATATACAGTGCGAGGCCAAAGTCACGCCTGATTGAGAACTACTTGCAAACAGTGATAGATGGGAAGTTTAGCGTGAAAAGCTAGTGATCAGTAGTAAAGAGCACTTAGGTATACTAGCCGGAAGTGACCTTTGTCTAAATGCATAAAAGTCATTACATTTCTATCTCTAAAACGAAGAACGGTTGCATAGTAGTTTAAATTAAAAATTTGTAGAGCAACCCCTAATTATCTTTTAAAAATAAATTGGTAATTATGTAATGAACACAATGAGTGTTAATAGGAGAGATTTCGTGATCCCAGAAATTTTCAATCAGGCACAACTTTGACCTCACCCTGTACACATAATGTAGACATGCAATGTACAAAATTCAGATTATTCAGGGCAATAGCAACAATTACGCAAAAAAGCTTGTGAAACCCGATCCTTGGACGTACGTATTATCAGACCAATTGACTCCAAAAAATTAAAAGGGTTGCAACTTGTCACCTTCTAGGTGATGAGTTTGCAAAAACCTAAAATGATGCAAAATTTGTGCCACTCCTATTTTCTTAGTATGAGAAGATATATGAAAGCCCGTATCAGACAACGCCCATTGAAATGCAATTACATAGAAATACACTAGCCTCATTCGAGATTTTGAAAAATCTTTGGCAAACTGTTTTGGAGACAAGGGCAGTCTGATTGAAGGTGAACTGACAAGCTTTTCTAAGATACCCTGAAAATTAAACTGAAGAACAATCACAAAAAAAATAAAACTGCAACTCATTTTAAATTTAAAAAATTATAGAGTTGCAGTTTTATTTTTTGGTGATTGTTCTTCAGTTTAATTTTCAGGGTGCCTTAGAAAAGCTTGTCGGTTCAACTTTTATAAACTTTGCGGAATAATAAAACGAAATTTTACTGCATAACCTATATATTTCTAACAATTACACATACCTGCTTTATTATCTTTAAAAATATTTCTGAACAGTTATGTTCAAAATGATATTTTAAAATCACCTGTAGCATGCATGTACTGTATACGCGTACTAAAATTTTCTTAAGGGTTTACACTTGAATTGTTTCATTAAATTTGGCTTAAATAGAATTTGCGCTGCGCTATTGTTTATGAGACTGCTGGAGCACATATGGAAACACAATAAAGGTTTTGCTCAAAAATTAGTATGCTATAAAGTTTAAATTACTCCTACGTAGTCTGTCATATCGACTTCTCCATACTGTTATCTTGGTGACACCCTCTCGCCTCAAATTTCCTTACCAGATTACTCTCACACAGGTTCGTCACATGCAAATTGAAAGCCTAAACAGGCATCCCTCGCTCTACGCATTTTAGCAATAACGTGATTACTGAAATATAGCAATCAGCACGATTGCAAAGAGCTTTCATGCCCCAGATATATACCGGTATGTACTGTATGTATAAACACAGGGTGAATATAGAGTCCGTTGCTCTCCAACACCCCCCCAAAAAAAACATTACCACATACATATACTGTATTAAAATATAAATATGCAATGATAGTACGACATGCATACTCTATCCGGTGGTGCAAACTATTCGATCTTTGCAACTACCTTTAAGGTTATCCAAAAAACCTAACTTTGTAAATACAATAGCTGGAACAATATTTTATATATTAGTACGTTGAAGAGGACATTCAAATTTGCACCACAGAATAACACCTAAAACGCAACATCCATAATTCATGCTCCCCACATCCTATAGCATTGATCATTTAGGAATGCTTACATCGTTTTAGAGCAAATGATCAATATATGTCCTCCATTGGATGCATTGCATGCATTTATAAACGCCTTACAGATCGAAAATTATAATTTCAGGACTGGAGGGTTACAAAACCGTTTCACTTCACCGTCAAGGTTGATGTCAAACATTATCAGATATGGAACTGAATAAAATAAAAGCGTAATGAATACAAGCTACTGAAAGCATTGTTTTTTCAGTAATTTTAATGTTTTGTCCCATTTTAAGGAGAATATAAGCGCGTTTTCAAGTTAACGAAATTTAACCTACTAACAGAAAATTTGCTGGCAAATTCCTCTGGAAAAAATAAAAACAGGGTAAATTATCTTACTTGATTTTTCAAATTACACGTAGAAACGTTATAACACCACCTTCATCATGTACGAGACGCTGATTATATAATTTAATTATTAGCTGAAACAGCAACATTATGGAACGAAGCCTATGAGCTTAACCCAGAGTATCACCCGATTGGTTGTCATACTCTCGGAATATGATTTTTAAATCTTGTAACTTCGAGGATAATTTTTCTAAAATTATTTTAAACATGAAAATCTATTTCCAATGAAAATTACTGCTAGGGTGGTTAGTTTTTAGGGTACCTTCAAGAAGCATGTTAGTACGCGTATTTCTTTGATAAATTTTGTTATTTCCCATGTCAGACAGTGTTATTAGATATCTTGTTGCTAGTTCGAACGTTCGAACTATTAAAAATGATTTAATATTTTAGGGAATACGTATATTCCAACCGTGCGTTACGTTTACACAAATAAAATGTCATGGAAATCAGTGATATGAAATGTTATCCAGTCAGTTTCCCTTTAAGGATGAAACCTTCATGTAAAAAGAGATATCCATATTTCCGTATAGCACTAATTTTTTTTAATATATTTCCCTAAGATGACTGGGAATCGGTCAAATAACTGGTGAACTTCGTAAATTTAATATAAGCTACATCGAATACAAATAGCGCTTAAGAGAACGGCAGTTAGAATTTCATATTGATGCATACAGTTTCTTAAAATAAACAGAAATAACCTTTGATTGCAAAGTTAAAGGATTTTTTTAAAATCACAATGCAGAGCAGCCGTATAAATTGGAACATAGGCCCATTTGTTTCGTTCATGTTATCGAGCGCCGAGCTGGTATTAAAACAATTCTGTTTAAAATTAATGTGTTACATTAGGTAATAATTAGCTACTTTACAAATAAACTTTTTTATACCTTCATGCAGCCATATGTTGATGAGCTGAAGTGTCTTAATTGAAGTTCCGAACCGTAAGGCAGCAAATAAAATACCTACTAATACCTTCCCAGTGAATTGCTCCCACTAAATTATACATATCATTATTGTGTGCGTTGATGTGTACAAAAGACAGGGGATAAATTAAAAGCGGTTTCAAATGATTAATGTGGATCGCATTTACAGTTTATATCCAAAAATCACGAATTTCCTGTGGTAAAATATTGATGGCATTTGCAGTATCCTGGCGGAAAGGCTGACTTTGCTACAACTTAAAGATATGTCTACTTTTGGTTGATGCACAAGATACACAATTTTTGTAGCCCGAATCCCCGCCTAGTATATATAAAATCATCTGCAGAATTTGGTATATACGCGCACGTTGAGGTCTCACCTTCGAAATGACACCGAGTTTAGTACCCTAAGCGCAGCAAAAACATTAGTTATTCATGACCGAAGTGAAACGCACGTCATGAGGCCGTAACTCCATGTAATAACTTTTTCAGGTCTGTGTGTGGAAGTGAAGCAAAATATCGCAATCCGATTCAAATGATCAGCAAATCAACGTTAGGTGGACCTACGTTAATACATGCGACTGGAATAATAGAATCAAAATTTTCTGTATATATTCTTGAATGAATTGCATTTACTTTGAGTAACGTTCCATGTTACAATGCGCGGAAATTGAAGTAAAACAAGCTTAAAATCTTCCAATAAATAAACTGAAGTTTATTTCCACCACATGATTTCCATGCTTGTGTAATACTATACTCTTATGTAACAACTACACAGTTTGGGCCATGATTTTATGCCTTGATCGACTTAAAATTAAACCATTGCTATGATGGTCAATGAGCTTTGAGAAAGATGGCCGATGTCCGAGGATTTGATCGTCGGTTGTAAAGACCTTTCAGAATGAACCTTGTGGGCCATACGGTACCAAAACAACGTCAATGTTTAAAGGTGACTGACATGGTATTTTTCGACATTTTTATTTTTTTCTAAGTTTGCAGGAAATATATTCCACATGATGTGGAAATTGCCTGCAAATTGTCAGATTTTTCCGTGGTGCAGTTTTCAAATTGTGAGCAGTGGAACATGCTAAAATATTTTGACAGATCTTAGGCAAAGGGGGAGGAAACCTAATATCTGTCAAACATTCCTATGAATGGGTTGCCCACAGTAGCAGTAAAAAGCCCAAGGCCCCAAGCAATAGTGTAAACCTAATGACAACTGCACCTGCGCTCAATACCGGTTTGAGCAAGTAGGCTTTCCATGCAGTGAGTCATCGTCCATTAGTGAAAACAGCGCGCGTGCAAACCATGGCAAAACTTTCCTTCTTTCACTTCAAATATCTCATTACTTAATTTTTTAAAAATATTCCCAGCGAGTTGTAGTTTTACTTTATTGTGATTAATCTTCAGTGTAATTTTCAGGGTATCTTAGAAAACCATATCAGTTCACCTGTAATATCTTGGACACGTCAACCTTCAATACTTGAACGGTTTCTTATGTATGAGATGGGGGGGAGTTGTGGGAGATTCGTTGCTCATATAATGTACTCTCCAAAGTATTGTCCTTATGGGCTCAATACATTGGTGTTGTGTAACATTTATGCTCTCTAAAGACCGGAAGTGGCTCAGTGGAGCCTGGCTTCAGTGCACTCTTTCGTGAACAGAGAGGCAAGTTTGAAACTCAATCTCATTCCTTGAGAGATTGTCTTTGCATTCTTGAGCATTGCTTTTCATTCTATTTTTTTAGGAAATAACAGGCGGTGCTGGTTGTTTGTCGACCTAGGTCACATGCCCTTAGCCTTTGCCCTAGGGATCTTGCTAATGCCGTGGTCGAGGGGGCGGGCCAGAGCCCCATGGAGCTTCTAAGTGGATGGACTGTACACCTGTAGTTCTTTCCCCATGTGCATTGTGATATTGGGTTGCACCTGGAAGCAACTTGTCCTATCAAGGTTGTCAATTTGTCTTTTGGTAATACAGGCTGAAAATCAGGCCTTCCCACTTGTAAAGTTTTATAAGTGCAATTATTACTTTGGGTGAAGTGATTGGATGGTGTAATCTAGCTTAAGGTATGGACAGAAAGGCAGGTTTGACCTTATAGGAATTCAGAATGGTTTTTTGTTAAGATTTTTGTGGACTGTCCATTGACAGCATCAAAGTCGTCACCACACACGTTGAAGAAAATCTCACAGCCAAGACTGTGCAGTCCAAACGTTGAGGTTTACCTGTACGCTTGCTTGTTGCTAACTTAAGGCCTGTTGGGAAACAGGGCCGTTGCAGGAGACATACATGGGTCAAAGGGAATACATAGTTACATTAACCCTCATGTTGCAACAAAGTGGGCGGTTACAATCGAAACGCTTGTGCTAGGATTGGTCAGTGTACTTTGTATCGGTCACTCTTTTGAAGAAGGAACCGGAAATAACACTATATTCTTATTTCCGGTTCCTTTGCACTGCAGCCAATCAGACAAGGGGGGCGGTGATGTGTCTATTCCCTTTAATATTATACTATAATATCACCAAAGAGAGAAGGAACACTGGGCACGGCTAAATTTCAGCCAATGGCAGTCTGTCTGTGTAGATTACATTCTCCTGGCAAAAGAGTAAACGTCGCAGGACATTTCAAAATGGCAGCTGCGTTCAGGCGTTCACGCTTGTGTGCGAAGTTTCCCTATAATTTTTTTCAAAAACCACTAAAATCCATGAGAACACGTGCCAAAAACGCTATTTGTCCCCATTCGCTTTATTTTCAACACGTTTACACTCGCAGTTATGTATAGTAGGGTTAGCGTTTCAGGAAACGCTAGTACTCATATCCGTACCAGGAAGAAGTAAGCGAAAAATAATGCTCTGCTTCAATTGGTTAATTTATAGAACGAGGGCGGGATAAACGAAATACTCTCCGCCCAGTGTTCCTTCTCTCTTTAGTGATATTGGGCGTTTTCAGCAATTCATACTGTCTGTCTGGGTCGTCTGATTGTGTGACGTCATCCCTGATTCCTTCTCTGAGCATGTCTGGCACCCAATTTATCCGGTTTGCCGAACACAAATATCTGTTGCGGCTGGAATATTAAAATGGCGGATTACGTGTCATGCAGCTTGTGGTGGCATGTTGTCACAAACAACTTTCTCCTTTCTTTAATTCTAGTTTTTAAATATAACTATGTATCAAATTTGACTACTACATTTGATTCAACAATTGTTATGTATATTAATTTAATTTGTGCGTCTCTAATTCGGTCAAATGGCACAAAAACCGCGACCCTTCATATTCGACCGAACATTGCATGGTGGCCGCCATCTTGTCTGAGTTGAGTTAGCCGAGAAATTTTCGGCTGACACGGCAGACAGTCGAAATGACGTCAGTCCTCAGTGAACTTAACAGGTTTTTGATTCGGCATATCAGTCTACTGAGTCCCGGATGAATTGCCGACCAACTTTTCTGGCCAAAGATCAGTCTACTGGATTGAAATTGAATTGCCGAATAAGTCCATTATTGTAATATACGAGTACAAATTTCAGTCAGTAACTTAGGTCGTACAAATTAGCTGCCAAAATCCAACCCATGCATCCACTATACATACTCTACAGGATCAGAAATGCTTCAGTGACGTCCTCCCAGAGGCAAACCTGGCATAATTTGTAACAACTAGTCACAGAGTATCTGCCACAAACACTAATGAAACTGCACAGCACAAAAATTGACAAGCCTTGCAGGAAAAATAACGGTAATTTCTGGTTGCTTCATGAGAACAGAAAGGGAAGGTGAACACAGAGAAGGTTACTAATCTGTAAAGCTAGAGAAAATTATCACATGCAATTTCATGTTGTTGGAGTCATATAAATCTTGGAAGGCGTTGGTATCTTGTGGTTCCTGATGGCCACGGGTGCTTTAAAATATAAATCTAAGTTGCCTTCGAAATTAAATTCAATTCCACAGCGAGCCACATCCATATTGCCCGACCCCAACTTTTGAATCTCTACAAATGCTGCACACACCAATTTAACAAGGATAAGTCAGAAAGTAAGTCACAAATGATCATAACTCAAAAATACAATCAATTTAATTTTTTTAAACTCATTTTTGCAGGATTCTACATTTAAAAACCAACTTTTCTACATAATCACCCAACAAGTTTTTCATGTTGTGTACATAGGCATTTAAAAATTTTTCCCGAAGTACACAAAATGCAAAGGTTTGTTCTGTTATTACGTAGGAAAGTTGAATTTTAAATGTAGAATGTAACAAAAATGGGTTTTCAAAAAATTGCCTGTATTTTTCGAGTTATGATCATTTGTGACTCACTTTCTGACTTACCCTCGTAAATATGTATCCTGATTAGGTCAACAGCTATAAGTGCAAATAAAAAAAGATTTTTTTTTCCCTAAAAACCCTTCCTGGAAACTATTTTTGCTAAGGAACCAGCATAAACTTCAAACGTAAATTGACTAAGTGTTTAAGCAGTGTAAGAGTGGATGTAAGTAATTTTGAAATAAGTCACTGAATAAATTGTGTTCTAGCGCAACCAGAATTTTGCCATTGTGATGACGTGATATTTCTGCAAAGACGGACTTAACTGCGCATCGCAACAGATGTTTTTTACTATTGATATTTATACACGTGCTACATTATTATAGCTGTATACGTATTATAAACTGGGTAGATGAACGTCAGTTGTATTTCGTACTGCATAGACCAAGTGTATGCCATAAAAGCAACACTATAGCTGCGAAAATGTTGGTCACAAACTGCCACTAATCACCCTTCCGGGTTAACACATGGTTCGTGGGCGATGACCCAACACGCCTTTGTACAAATAAAATAATGCATGCCGCAGTTTTAAACCTACATATACGCAGTTGTGTTGAATAACGGAGAACATTGGGTAAATACTGCATAACATACTGTGTACTCTATAAGCTACACAAGTTCTATGCGAATCACTATTGCATTTGTAGTAGACACCATTCATACAGAATTGCGAGCGGTATTCAATTTGAGTATCATATGTATACTGCTTATTTAAGCAGTTTGAATTATGTTTACTTATTTCAATAGCATCACAGTAGGATATTATCATCAGGTAAAATAGGTCTAGAGATAAAAGTATATTCATGAGTAAACGTTCTCATTAAGTGATATATCCTTTAGTGTCTTCTAATGTTGGAAAAGTTTTAACATCGTCAGAACATCATCCGAGATAATTGGGAAAACAAAACATCGGCACTTTTTACAGAGAAATAGTTAAGTGGTTTCTAAGAACAATTTGGTTTTTGCTGTATATTACAAAAGTCCAAAGTGGTCATATAATATAGAGAGCGACCACTCAAAGAAAAATCAAGACCAATTTGTCGAGATGGAATATAGTCCAAATGTCGGTGCAGGTGGCCTGGAGTTAGCCTTACACAGGATCTGTTAAACTTGGTTAAACCACGAGTGGTTAAACTTATGAATGATTGTTTCTGATCAACAAATGCAAGTTTAACTCCACTACCCTTCATTGGACCATTCATCGCGTACCACTTTCACAGTGCTGATTTTTATTTCAGTGACCCCTTATTAGGTGCACATCTCGATAAAATGTTGAATATTGACGTGCACTATTGGAACTGTTGCAAGAGGGGGTGTAATTGCTTTACGGTTGCATTAAATTCTACACCTACGTAGCTTCGATACAATCGCATCAGTAGTACATAACGACTATTTATGTTATCCGAGATAAAGTTGGACCTCGGATCAATTGTGGCGTCTGCGTTTTCTGTGGCCGCCATTGATTTACGGCACGCCAAAGGGAACCGACCTCTTATACTTAAGGGAATATTCTGTTCTCCTCGTTGAAGCTCCTTTCACTATAGCCATTCACACAGGGGACGGTCGATAAACACTGGCGACGACGAGTGGTGTCGTTTTCGCTGAATTCCGTTGCGTGTATTCCCTAGCAAAATGCGCATGGAATGCATCCATGAAAACACCGAGATTGCTTCCATTTCTGAATGCATGTTCACTCTTTTGTGCGATGAGCAGTCAAAACATCAATCGTTGATACACTTGTTATACCGGGTGAGTCATAAGTCCTACGTCACCTTATTTTTTGGTAAATAAAGATGGAGAGAATGGAAGCACACATGGCAAGTACGAAGAAGGTTGGGGGTTAACAGACGATGAGCCCTTTGGTGACCTTGAGAGGTGGTATCAGTGTCATTAGAAAGCCAAATGTTTCGTTGTTGACGCTATAGTCGGCCGATATCAATTAGAGAATTGTTGACCGCCATGTTTTGAACACATTGCAGCAAACCCAGTGAAATTCGGACAATCAGCGCAAGAGTTATGATGAAAAAACGGGGCTGGGCTTTACCGAAACAAACTCAGTACCTTATTATTCTCTATGCTGTGAAGTAAACCTAACTACAGGGTGTCTCACTCGGGGCTGACCCTTTAAAGGTGAACTGACAAACTTTTCTAAGGTACACTGAAAATTGCACAGAAGATTAATCACCAAAAAATGAAACTACGACTCATTGGAAATATATTTTTTTTAAATTAGTTACTGAGATAATTAAAGTTAAAGAGGGAACTATTTGCCATGGTTTGCACATGCGCAGTTGTCACTAATTGACGATGATTCACTGCGTGGAAAGCCTACTGTTCATAGGTTTGGGGCCTCGGGCGTTTTACTGCTGCATACTGATAGCAGAACATTCGTAGAAAAGTTTGACAGATACAAGGTTATATGGAGGGAAATTACCTAGTATCTGTCAAAATATTTTAGTCTGAAAACAACACCACAGAAAAATCTGAAAATTTGCAGGCAGTTTCCACATTATACGGAATACCTTTCATGCAAATTTCATAAAAATTAAAATTTCGGAAAATACCCTATCAGTTCACCTTTAAATATTTGTTTAACTTGTGAACGGGCAAACGTAACGATGAAGTGTAGGAACCTGAAATACCTTTATTTAATGGAAAACAAGTCCACATTACAAAAGGTTTTGGAAATGTCCTCCTCTAATGTCTGCACACAAAGCAATGCGATGCTCCATATTCGAATGTTTTCTGCAACATGTCACTGTCAATAGCAGCAATTTCACACTTGATGTTTTCTTTCAGTTTTTCTATGGTCTTGGAGTTGCTTGCATAAATTTGGCATTTAAAAACACCCAAGAAAATAATCTGGTGGAGTTAAATCGGGCGATCGAGGTGGCCACCAACTTTTCGTGATCGCACTGTCTAAAAAAAAACCATCGAATCTCTTCCATAATAGCATGAGAGGTATGGCACGTTGCCCCCACCCTGTTGGAAGTAATCTTCTTGAAGTTTCATAGTCGTCCAGTTGTTTCTCAAATTCGTCAAATATGGAGAAGTATCGGTTGGTGTTCGCAGTGTCTTAAATAAAATAGACTGATGATCTAAAAACGAGAAATCGCGCATCATGCTCCGATTTTGTGGTCATGTAAGGGAGACTCGTGCATCCATGTGGATTTTCTGAGGCTCATATGCGATTGTTTCGTAAGTCTATGTACCCTTAGAGGTGAAACCATGCTTCATCAGTAAGTCAAATGATGTCCAGCAGCATTAGATGAAGCAAAAACAATCGAAGGAAACATTGGCCATATGTCAAGCGTTTCGGATGATCCGGTGCTTTCAACTCTTGAACAGATGAAATGCGGAATGGCTTGATTTTCTCTTTCTTTGCGGCTTGTTGACAGGTAGACCTTGAGTACCCGCTATCTTGAGCTAACCTACGTAATAATTACATTGGAGAATTTTCCAAACGGTCCTTAACGTCTGCACAACCACATTTGACATTCGAGGTCATCCTCCAGTATGCAGATCCACCAGGCTTCGCTTGAGCCTCCAACTTTATGGACAAGTTTTTGATGGTGTTCTTGCTAGGCAAAGTTCTTACTCAAAATTGATTCTGATATTCTCTCTGACACTGTGTTACTGACCTCGTGCTCCAGTAGGTCTTCACAATGAACACTCTGTACGGTATACGGCATGCTTGCTTTCTCCACTCTGCTGGGATGAAGTCTCGGAGCTAGACAGCTGCCTGCCCTGCTGGCGCCCTCTATCATCCCACGCCTCTTTATTACACTCAACCAATTCTTTTGATCCCTGGTACATGATGTTACTGGAAGAGGGTTGCAGAGCAATTCGCATTTTTATACGGTCAGCCCCGAGCAAGACACCCTGTATATGTAGTCCACAACTACAGTAAATTACTTAAGTATTGACTTGTTTCCCGCATAGTCTATGTCAAAACGTTGCATTATTAGTCTTAATCTTAAACTTTTTGTTTAATCAAGGCCCCTAATAAAGGGGTATAATTCGAAACTGGATAAGTGCCAAAACCGCATAAATGCACAAATTCTTGATGCCTTGAACTAGCTTTTGGTTACTATCTCCATGTTAAGTGTACCGGATAAGTTCACAAACCGGATTGGTGCACATGTTTGGAGAGCCCTGTGCCCAACATTTGCATGCAATTATGACTTTTTAAGTGCACATGGCCAGGCCGAGTTTAAAAACAGACTTTCCTTATTATCAGGCTTCTCCCTACAGCCTCATTTCACAGAACGTTGACACTTGCCACTAGCCATGCAAGGCCTGAGCAGTGAGGCTATATGAAGGGGCCTGAGCGAGTAAACATATTGGGCAAGTTTTGCAACATATCTGCTGAGTATGTTGTACAAAAAGCATTCCGATTACTATAAATTACTATTGTACTCCTTTTCAATGATTTTGTGTTTAGACACTTGTTTGTATAATGACAATAAAAGCTTAGTGAATTTTAGAAATATACCGCTTAAGTGCACAAACCGGATAATTGCACGAATTTTCGATGCCGGGTCGATGTGCACTTCCCCGGTTTCGCCTAAATATAGTACTGATGACAATGTTGGGAAATATGGTACAATGCAATGTTTTTGCAAGTTTCAATTATCTTCTTCGCTTGCCACGTATGCCACAAAATCAAGGATTGTTTTTTTTTTAATATTTTCAAATAATATTTTGTTAATTTGAGGTTGAATACCTAATAAAGCAACAGAAACAGAATCTGCTATCTATATAGGAGAACCGTTTCTAATGCCTAGAGCCAACAGAATTGATTGCACATTGAGCCAAGGATACAATATACAGTACTAAGCAGGACCAGGCATTGTTTCGCTTCGATTTCGTCCATGATGTATGTATCTGTTATTCTGGGTTCTCCATCAGGTGAGGCATCTCCAATATGATTAAAAATACAAGATTGCCACACAGAGAATACCACAAAGAGAGAACGAAAGATTCATCTCATGAATCCCATTGCACTTGAAATAATAGAACACTAATATAAAAATTGCACGCTGAAACGTGTTCACATTATTGGTACTGATGCAAGCTCATACAAACAAGGCAAATAATCATGCCAGTTTTAAGACTATTAATTGTCAACCACCAATCTCCCCTTGTAAATGTATGGGACCGCCTAGTTCTGGTTAACATACAGAGTGTCTCCAAATTCAATGTCAATACTTACAGGGTATCTTCCCTGCATGAAAACAAGACATAAAGTTCCTATAAGCCTATGTATATCCCCAAACGCTTACGTTTTAAAGTAGGACCTATGTACATAAAATGTTACATCCATAATTCATGCTCCCCACATCGTTCCATTGATCATTCATTATGCGTTCCTAATACCCTGTCAGTATTGACCATGAATTTAGAGACACCCTGTATTGTCTTTGATAGGACCAAATACAACATTATGTAGAGCTCTTGCATATGAAGTCATATCAGTTCTGCACACCTGAACCACACCCAGTTAACGACAGTTCTGGAATTTACATCTTATTTAAGAAATATCACCAGCACCACACTTCTTGACCACTGGCTGGTGATTATTCTGGAATGATAATCCAGATGATGTCCATGACATCTGCATCACCATTTACTGGTGAAAATTATGTGCTGAGAATGCTCAAGCATTTATACTCCAGGAACACCTCCAGCCCGCCTCATGATGCACTTCACATGGGCGTTTGCGCAAGAGCTCTACCGTGTCCTAGAATTATTTATATATACATTTCAACAGAACGCCACCACCTGGTGGATGTTACTGCAAATTCAGGAAGAGAACAATAGTACATAAATGTACAGCAGACGATGAAGGGAGAAAACTACACATAATTCCATCTCAAGTTTCAACAGAAATTAAACTGTACATTATTTGTTTCATGCAGGAATTCATAAAAACTGCAGGAAACTTTGGTTTATTTGTTTAGCAGCACATAATCGCGTGTTGTAAATCAGGGTTTTGGTACATTGTTGACCAATGCGAACGTTTGTGGATAGGATGAGTGTGCGTATCGATTTGAGGAGCTATTTTACCTCTTTCGACTCGGATCAGCTCACTTTTCACTTGATGGGGGAAAGAGGACTTCAAAATGCTGAATCGTGCCAAAATGAATTATCTCGGTATTTTGCACTGAACGTGGTATTATTTGCCTAGTATACTGCTGATCTGATAAATTCAGGCACATTGTACTCCTATCCTCGGGATACACGTCATAATAACACTTGAGCCAATTTCTCAATATCATTTTTGTCACGTAAATAATGTAAAATTGCACCATTCATCCTGATATCATTCTGAATAAAGCCAAATTGTTCGCCTTCTTGCGAAGATTGGCGAAATTTATAGACGGTTGAACCTCGAAAACTGGACTGAGCATGTAATATGTTTCGAAGATAAGTACGACGTGTTCCATTGTGACGCCATTATATTATAGTATGCAGACTCTGGACAGCTTCGAAGTGCAATAGCATTAATATTTGAGAAAACAATTGCAAGCACCCTACAAATTGGATTGTGTACTAAAGCGTTGCAATGCAAAATTTTGTGATAACAAGTGGCCAACAATAATGCATTTGTATTGTTCTGTTCCATGGTTCGCTTAGCCATATTGAAGTGCAAATATGTTGGATAATGTTTCAGTGAATATAACTTATATATGAGTGATTCCGGCTCAACTGTACAATTCATGTCCCTGGGCATTTTTAATAGGAAATTCATTACAATTTCTAATATAGCATGTTAATACGGTTCACCGGACTGGCCTTTATGTAAATCAAACGTCTTTCAATTGTACGTACAAGTGTGTTCTTCTACTGGTAAAATAATTATATGCAGTAAAAATGTCATTACCGTCCCATGTCCCCAGTGTCATTTTTCATTTTGAGGTCTAAAGTTAATTGTATTCGAACTGCTGATCAATGAGAACTGTGTTTTTACGTAATTTGAAGTTTCTTTATCAGATTATAATAAATATATGTATGGTTAAGTAACACCATTATTACTTTATTGCAACAACCGTTTTGTCCCTGGGTTTTTGCGTCATTACCATCCTCTTGTGAAGAACATTCATCTTAACTCGCAATATGGCTCCAGTGTCGTTATCGGGTTGCCAAAATGGAAGCTGTTGACTTGCTGAGTACGAAAAAGATCGCAGCGTGGTTTTGGCTTGCAAGATTGAGACAAGAAGTCGAAATGAATTAAAAAAGCTAAGGTTATGTTTTTATACATGATTACCATTGCCAATCATTAAATATTATAATGTAGCTTGTGTGATAAAAATTTTATGACATGTATTACAATATGACGGGCTTTTTGATTTCTGACAATTGTTGATTTATTAACCCTATACCACATTGGGCACAAAGGCATTTTTAATGAATTGTCATTATCGTCTTATGTCATTATCGACTATCTGTTATTTAGGAGGGTAATGACATGGCGTGGGCGGTAATGACAAATCATGGACAGTACTGATTATTTTACCCAAAAACTGAAATGTTTTACAAAACAAAGAAAAAATTACATAAAATGTTTTTTATCATCGCCGTCCATATTCTGCCATTACCGTCATCACTGATTTTTCCCCGGTTTCAGCAGAAACTTTAAATACAAATTCATCTGTACGCTCGATTAATAAACTAATGTAGACTACTGTTAATTAAAAACGCAATTCACATAAATCTATGAAGTCCTCTTACCCGAATTTATGCAGAACTAGGAAAAAACATGCCAAAAAGTAATTATTTCAAATTATGTGTGTTTTTTCCCTTTATTACAGATTATTATTTATAACTAAATGAAAAAATTACCCCGTTTTTGTTAGTATTACGAGCGTACATGTATTTGTGGAAATAAAACAGTTGATACCAAAAATCTGCCGATATTCCACGTATTGGACAAACTTTTTGGAAAGGGACGATAATGTTAAAATTGAGCACTTTTCGTGCTTCTTTTACATAACACAATATTACACGTGTATATTACTCGCTGTTCATATAGAAAACGTGTAATTTAGGTATTTCCACATAAGAACATATACAGGGTGTCTCAGTATTGCGTGGCCAAACTTGAAAGGTATCTTCCAAGCATGAAAACAAGACAGTTCCTATAAACCCATGTCCCCAAACGCTTAGGTTTTTAAGTAGTGTCACGAACCTCAGGTCAGCGACCTTGGCCATGCTTCAGTAATTATGCAATGCCCTTGAGCCCCTCGACCAGTCCTCAGTTCTCAGAAAAACTTCACTGAAACCTGTTGCTTCTTGGGATGTCACCTGACCAGGCCAGCTGCCTGTTCCTATTTATATACTTGGTTTTCCTTGTTCCGTCACTTTTACTGAGGACTTCATCCAGTAACCATGGTCCTAATCTTCGAGCTGTTGCCTACTCCTTGGTCCCTCAAGGTCCCTCAAGCCCCAGCACGCCCAAACCCTGGCATGCCGCCTGCAAGTACCAGAGCCCAGTATGGACACTCCCACGCATTGCCCCAGTAAACCACATCCGGTCTATCCTACCCTGACAATAAAAGTGACCGATACCTTCCCGGACATTGAGCAGATGCAAGCCCAAATGCAGGCCCTCCAGGTCTAGAAAGACGCTATGCTGATCGAACTAAGCTCCCTACGGTCCTTGGCCAATATAGAGGTCAAGCAATTCTTTCAGGGGAATAAGACTGCAGCTTTCTTTCAAGCCTCTGCCCGGCCAACTTATAACCAGGATGTTTTGGTCAATGCCCTGCAAAAAAGTGTAAACCCATCCCTGGCAGACCGCGTCGCACTTATGCCTCAGACTTATTATCTGCAAGAGCTGCAATGTTACATCCTCGAGGCTGAATTAGGAAAACAAGAACAGGACCGCGTTCGGAAAGGCTTCTGGCCAGGATCAAGGTCTGGGATTCTTTATGCTCCATCCAAGAAAGAGAGAAGGCAGCTGGCTTGCTTGTCAGAGGTCTCGCTTAGGCTCCCCAGCTCCCCAGCTCCCCGCCAAGGACAGGCAATGCACCCCAGCTTATAGAAATAGATGCAATCTCTCAGGATCCTGCTGCACGAAAGGAACACGCTGTAAAATAGGTCTATACTACTGATCTATGCCATTCACCCCTTTGGTGACGGTTCAGCTAAACTGTGGAAGCCAGTCTATTAAGGCCAAAGCTCTGATATACTCTGGTGCGACCAACAATTTTGTTGATGCTGCATTTACGAAGAGATGGAACCTCCCAGTTATATAGTTAGACAAGCCCTCCAGCCTCAAACTCTTTGATGGCCGCCCGTTGTCTGCTGGTCCAATAAGGTTCAAGGTAGAACAAGCCAGCATAGAGATAAGAGGAATTCAAGGAATGATTGACCTGCATGTAACGCAAATCCGTAAACACGAAATCGTATTAGGGTTGCCCGGGTTGCAGCAGGTTACCTCAGAAATAGATTTTAAAGCTCGACAGATCTGAAAGAGAGATACCAATGGGAGCACTAAAGCATGGAGCGTGGAAATTTAAGCTGGAAACTATAGGGCTGTTACTGCTCGTCTAATACCCTCGGAAAACACATATCTTGCAAGTGTGTTTGATTCGTTCAGCCCTGATGTCCTACCAGCTCATGGACACCAAGATTGCATGATTACCCTTAAGGACCCAGAGGCCAAACTCCCTGCGATGAGGGTGTACCGGTTGACCAAGAAAGAGGAGCTCAGAAAGTAGGTTGATGAAAACATTAAGGGGTTTATACGGCCATCTAAGTCACCCGCTGGAGCTCCAATCTTCTTTATATAGAAAAAAGATGGCTCCTTTCGCCCGGTAGTGAATTACCAAGAACTGAATGAACTCACAATTCGGAATGGTACCCCCCTGCCTCTGATCCCAGAACTATTCTCGACAATTTCGGAAGCTCGGTATTTCATGAAGTTTGGTCTTCGAAATGCTTACAATCTGATTTGAATACGTTGCAGGGACAAGTACCTCACAGCGTTCAAAACCCCTTGGGGACTATTTGAATACCTTGTAATACCTTTAGGCTTGACGAACGCTCCAGCCGTGTTCCAAGGCTATATGAATGACATGCTTTTCGACCTCCTGGACCGATGTGTGGTAGCCTATGTAGATGACATCTCGATATTTTTTCCTGACCTAACCACCCACATTAGTCATGTAAGATCTGTACCGGAGCGACTCCAGGATAAACACCTTTACGCCAGACTGGAAAAGTGTGAATTTCATCAGGAACAGGTGGAATTCTCAAGATTTATTATTTCCAAAGGTAGGAATTGAGATCGCCGAGGATAAGAAAATTGCCATCCAGGATTGGCCGGCTCCCCAAACGCGGAAAGCGGTACAGAGGTTCTTGGAGCTAACCAACTACTTGCGAGAATTTGTCAGATTATTCTCGAGTGGCAAAACCTTTAACTGACCTGAGATCCCTGAAAAAAATTCGTGTGTGGAAAAGTCGAACAGCCTAGTTTCCAGGACCTGAAAATTCTCTGCTGAAAGCTCCTGTTCTGGAACATGCTGCCCCGCATGCTCTTTTCACTGTGGATGCATATGGTTTGGAGTACGCTATTGAGGCAGTGTTGCTACAGTCACAGAATAAGTGTTTATACCCAATAGCTTACCACTAGCAAAAACTGTCACCATCTGAGGTCAATTACTCCACACATGAAAAAGAACTCATTGTCATCATAGACTCATTTAAAACTTGGCGTCATTATTTAATGGGAGCCAGGCATTAGGTAATGGTCCGAACTGACCATAGAAACCTTGTTTTCTTCAAGAGGAAGTGGCTCTTGTCCCAACGACAGATTCGTTGGGCCCTGACCTTGGTGGAGTTCGACTGCACAATAACGTACCAGCTGGGATCAACAACTCGCCCGCTGATGCCCTAAGCCGACGACCCGATTACCAAGAAGCCAAGGCTGGTCAGGGTAAACAAATTCTTCTCCTTCCAGCAAGTTTGTTAAAGGTGTCTATTCTACCCATGGACAAGCTTCCCCCCACGCCGATGGGTTCTATCGAGCAAAGAACAGTTGAAAATCCTCCAGGACAAGCATAACTCCCCAGTAGGGGGACATCGGGGTTTTCATCGCACCCATGAAAAAGTTTACCGGTACTTCTAGTGCCTGGCATGCAGAAATTCATCCGAGACTATGTCCGGTCCTGTGACACCTGCCAGCGCAATAAAGCAGTTCACCATCTGCTTATGGGCCTTCTAAATCCCCTGGAAGTGGCTAAGAGGCCATAGGGGTCATTATCTGTCGATTTAATTGTAAAACTTCTAAGTCATCCCAATTCAATTCAATTCTTGTCATCATGGATATGTTTACAAAGATGTCCCATCTCGTGCCATGGTGCGGGACGATCACTTCCAACCAGCTAGCCAAGTTATTCATCTCCCAGGATTCCCGTCTTCATCGCCTCCCTAACGACATTGTGTCTGACCGGGGACCCCAATTTATAACTCCTTTTTTGAAGGCCACCCTAGAAAAACTAAGGATAAAAAGGCCACTTGTCCTCAGCCTATCACTTACAATCGAATGGGCAAACAGCATGGGAAAACCAGACGCTTGAACAATATGTTCACTGCTACGTCAACTATATACAGAATGACCTAGCCGAATTTCTGCCCCTGGCTGAATTTGCCTTTAACTCAGTGAAAGAATTAACCTCAGTACTTTGTTTTATTCCCTATATTGGCATCATCCTAAAGCTGTTATTATAAAACTGGATATTTCCCAGGGAGCGGTTCCCGCCAGCGATGAGTTTGTGAAGGCTGACAGGAAGCGTATGCAACACAATATTCAAGTCGGAGACCGGGTATGGCTGTTATTGCGTAACATCGCTACTACCCGACCATGCCTCAAACTGGACCACAAACGATTGGGACCATTCCTTATTACAGGACAGATTAATCAAGTCGCCTTTCGACTAGAACTACCCAAAACACTGGCCGTGCACGACGTTTTGCACACCTCCCTACTGGAGTTATTCCATAAAAATAACATTAACCATAGGGCGCAACCACGACCTCTAACTATCCAGTTTGAGGGTTATACCTATTTCTACATAAAGGAAGCCTAGCAATCGTGATGGCGTCAAGGGAACCTCGGATATCTAGTGGATTGGGAGGGATACTGTCCCCAGGACCGTTCATGGGAACTGGCTGAAAACCTAACCCAGATGGCCAGAGACACCTTTCATGAACGCTTTATGGATGCTTCTGGATCACCTGGTGGTATGCCAAGGCACCACCAGCATAGGAAAGGGGCAGGGTGTCACGAAACGAAGGTCAGCGACCTTGGCCGCGCTTCAGTAATTATGCAATGCCCTTGAGCCTCTCGACCAGTCCTCACCTCTCAGAAAACCTTCCCTGAAACCTGTTCCTTCTTGGGATGTCACCTGACCAGGCCAGCTGCCTGTTCCTATTTAAACCCTTGGTTCACGGCGATGGTTACCTGAGGGGCGAAGAAGTAGACAGGAGATTGAAGATCAGAGGACTTCATCCAGTAATCATCGCCGTGATCTCCAAGCCCCTGTCTACTTCTTGGTCCCTCAAGGTGAGGACTTCATGTAGTAACCATCGTCATGATCTTCAAGCTCCTGGCTACACCTTGGTCCCTCAAGTTCCCTCAAGTCCCCTCAAGCCCCAGTACGCCTCAGCCCTGGCAAGCTGCCTGCGAGTACCACAGCTCAGTAAGGACACTCCCACACACTGCCCAGTAAACCACATTCGGTCCACCCTACCTGCGGCCTGGCTGCTTATGGCGTGCTGACAAGTAGGACCTGCATAAAATGTGACATCCATAATTCATGCTCCCCACATCTTTCCATTGATCATTCCTTATGCATTCCTAATGAAGATTTCGAGAGCATGAATTATAGATGTCACATTTTATGTAGGTCCTACTTAAAAACCTAAGTGTTTTGGGACATGGGTTTATAGGAACTTTATGTCTTGTTTTCATGCAGGGAATATACCGTCAGTTTGTCCCTGTAATTCTGAAACACCCTGTATATGTATCAAACGTATATCACCCATATTAGTAATTTGTTTTCAACACTAGACAAATTTTTGCAGCAATATTAGGTATTTTTGCATCAGCTGTTCACATATTATTTAATGCGTTATTAACTTATTAAAAATCGGAAAGCATGTTTATACATATACTCAATATAATCAAGACAATGGATCTCAGCAAAATTTAGGCTACCTTTGTTGTTCAGTGGGACAACCACTCGCATTGTGCCTTGGGGCATAAGGTGCATTTTGCAATGTCTCTAACTTGTTTAAGCCCTGTGATCTCTCTTTCTTTGTGTAACTACTCATGAAATAGCAATTCAATAATTTTTATTTTTCAACCCAGAAAAACCGTATTTTATCATTTGATCATCAGCCTCGAAAGGTTATCGACCTAGGATAAACTTACCTTCTATAGTTTGTGCATGTAATGCATTGAATAATGTGAAAACAGAAATTGGATGTCATTTGTAAAACTACCCAACCGCACCTTTAAGAATAACATAGTTTACCAGATGAAGGAAGCTGAAATACATTTTCTCGTAGTCTACAACCAAATGTGTGGCTAGTGAATCAGTAAATGAACGTTATGTCATAGATGTAAGAAACTTTACACATTTCTGGAAGAAAATTGTTTTTAGCATAAAATTGGATATATATGCGTATACAATATTCAGGCGCAAGCATATTACAGATTAGAGCAACCATTGGTGACAGTGGCAGTGTGTAAATCCAACATTAGCTTTTGACTATTGCAATGTTGCAGCTGTTACAATATAGACAACCAGAAGTTAAAGTGTGACAGTATTCTTTCTACTAGTCCTAGTTAACTAAAACAGTTGAAGGTCACCCACCCCACTCCAATTGCTTACGGGGTAATCTGTTACCGATGCATTATCCAAAGTGATATGCCTAAGGGTGGAGATGTGAAGATATTTTACGAAGTTGATTATAGCTCGAGGACATGGATATTGCTGTAACCGGTTAGTTGTTAGCTATAATGCTGCTGTAGTTTTCTGCGTATAGCAATCAAATCAAGTAATGTTCGTGTGAAACTGGAATTGCTGAAACAAAATAATTGAAAGTGTTTCATTTTGATAATGACACAACAATCTGTACTACAGAATTGTTAAAACCCTCAGTAAACTTCCATCAATACTCGCAGTTTCTCATTTCACATGGACCATCTCCCCTGACAGCTTTAATTAAATGTGAAGACAGTGAGCTATCTCTAGTTTTGCGCTTAGACAAATATGGCCGCTGCTTCGACAATTATGACCCCACATGGGGCATTGGGCGTTTTCGGCAATTCATACTGTCTGTCTCGGTCGCCAGAGTGTGTGACGCCATCTCTGATCCCTTCTCTGAACATGTCTGGCACCCAATTTATCCGGTTTGCCGAACACAAATATCTGTTACGGCTGGAATATTCAAAATGGCGGATTACGTGTCATGCAGTTGTGATGGCATGTTGCGACGGACCGAACATTGCATGGGGGCCGCCATCTTGTTGTCTGAGTGAGCCAGGCAACAATTTTGGCAGACACGGCAGTCTGAGAAAATAACGACACTCCTCAAGCATTTGATTTGCCGAACGAAAAACCTGTTTTGATCTCTGAGGCCCAAATGGATTGCCGAACAATTTTCTGGCCAAAGCTCAAGATATCTGGCGGCAATATGAATTGCCGAAAACGCCCATTAATTCATATTGTCAACTGGTGAAACTAAAAATAAAAGATAATTATGCGAGATGGATTCAACAATTTTCATTTGAGTAAGATTCTGGGAAAGGGAAAAGTCACAAAAAAAGACATTTTTATTGGACATAACAATGAATCCTAACCCCATCACACGTCTTCAACGTGAAAGGGGGGGCTGGAAGTTCTGGCGATATCAAATTTCTAGTGTGAGGAATTTAACTCCGGACACATCCTACAATCCTAATTGCATATTGATGCTCCTGGACAGAATTGTGCACAAGAATCACAAAAATTTTGGTTGTTCTCACCGCAGTGAAAATTGAAATTGTTTATAATCATGTCACAGCCTCGGGAAGAAAGCCTTACCCTTCTGAAAACTAAAAGAGGACCTGGACACCATCAATGGGGACAAACTCTTTCAATCACACTTAGCGTCCTAGTCTGCATTTTCATTACACCTTTCGCCAAAAATATGATCTGCATGCAGCTTTTTTTTAACAGCAATGTTCAGGAAGGGATGTTGCAAAAATCATTAAAGTTATTGAAAACCCAAAAACTGGAGGGCAGATTATTGTCAGTACTGCAAAAGAATGGTTATGAGATAATTAATTAGATAAAAGGGTTCACCTATGCTAATGGCCGTTTAGTAGCCAAAAACAGAAAGAACATCAAATAGTCTGAAATTTAGTGAGACGTACATTAGATGTGTTGAAGGTGAACTGACAAGGTTTTCTAGGTATCCTGCAAATTACACTGAAAAACAATCACCGACAAATAAAACTTCAAATCGTTAGATTTTTTATGATTAGTACATATGATATTTTAGAGCAAAGCTCAGAAATTTTGAGTGAATGACGGCACTTGCTTCTTTTATGATGTGTTGCTGTAGAGAAGAGTGACCAAAAATGCAGCAGGTGTTAGATTTATTATCTAAACCGTCCCAAAAAAAGAGCCACATTGTTTATTTATCAATAATTTTGCGAAATCTTTATAGACATTCACCAAATTTAGCAACAATATACCTGAGTATATTTGACATCATATTACAAAAATTAAGCTCATGCGATTAATAAATACGTTCGCTGCGTGACGTCATACTCATTGTTCAAAAACTCCTGCGTGACGTCATACTCATTGTGCAAAAACTCTTGCAATAAAATTATTTTATTCAGCGCTTTCTAAACGGATTGCCTGGTAGCAAACCCAAGTTAATTGATTTAATACAAAACTACAGCAAGTGTCGTGTACTTTATTAATTCAATGATACTGTACTATCATTGGCGATTTTATTTGAGCAGCTTTCAGACGGTGCGAAGTTGCCACCGTTTGTGAGGAAATTCTTGTACCAATTTCCGAGCACCATAACGTTTGGACTCGTGCAAATTTTAATTAAAATTCTGTCTTCCGAATGTAAGCAACATGCAGTGAAGAACAGACTTTGGATCGTATCACTGCAACTGTTAAAGTACACGCCTAATGGCGCTCGTAGATACTAGTACTCCACTGTGATCGCAAGCTTTTTCGTGCCATTAATATGATGTCACGCAGCGGGCGTGTTTATTCATCGATTGAGCTGAAATTTTGTACTAAGATGTAAAATATACTCAGGTATATTGATACCAATATTGGTGAACTTCTATAAAGGTTTTACAGTTATTGACAAATAAAAATGTGGCCGTTTTTGGGACACGGTGTAGGTGGGCGGCCACTTTTTATTGGTCCCAGGTGCGTTTGAAAGGGTTGCCGGCTGGAACAGGGGGCCTTCACTACTTCGGTTTTTTGAATTTCTAGTGCCCATCCTAGGGCCATATGCTAAAAGTATCGGAAAAAATGAAGAGATAAACGGTAATATGTTATGTAATAATTAAAAAAACTTCAGATGAGTTGTTGTTTTATGTTTTGTGATTGTTCTTTACGATTTTCAGGGTACCATAGAAAACATGTGTCAGTTCACCTTTAATACAATGCCCAAATATTAATAAAACTGTCATGAATAAATACAGTTTCAGTTCGATTTTCACTGTATTTTCAAGAGAAATGAGCCAGTTCTCAATCTGATGATCATTAATCCTTGAATTTCACGCTTACAAGCAATTTACGAATGAATTCAAAGTAAGTTTACAGAGATCCTGTGAGTGAAACAAAACACCTTAAGGCCACCTTACCCTATAAAACGTAATATAAGAAGGTGATCAGATATTTACAGGTGAAAATTACAATTGTATTTTTCCATTGGCGTATGTCTAATCCTATTAGATATTCATGACTTTGGTAATAATCTGTTAATATTACAGACTTCATATCCGTTTCATATCATGCACTAAATAAAACAATGTGTTTCATGCGTTCCATCGTTAAATATTGTTATTCATGACTGTAACTAGATTGACACTGGCCAGGCTTTTCATGATTAATAATTGACTTTAAGTGTAATTCCTCGCCGACTTAATAAATTCGATGTGAGAAAACCATAAAAACTTGTGTTGAATCAGTTGTATGAAATTGAGAATTTTTTAAAGGATCATGAATGTTGTAGTGGATTTGCATTCACAGTGAGCAACAGTAGCTGCAAACTTTCATTCATCCCAAGGATATTGCATGCAAACCGGCTCAACCTTTCCTTTTCGTTATCCTCATTGCTTTGACTGTCAAATTGGTGGAAATCCAACTTCATGCACAATAAGTTTTTATACAGGGTGAGTGTAAAGTCCTTTGCACCCCCCAAAACTCCCACATTTCCGCAAATAAAAAAAAATTGACTATGCAGTGACAGTAAGTCAGGGATGCTCTATCCACTCGCGATGAAATATGTGACCTCAGCAATTGTCTTCAAGGTCATCCGAAACCTAACTTTTTAAATACTATAGCTGGAACAAAAGTTCAAATTATAACATTGAAGAGGACATTGACATTAGTACAACACAGCAACTTTCAAGTGAAAAGGAGCAGAAGAGAAGCGGCTGCAAATTTAACAGTTTTGGGTGTTTCACGCGAGGCGTGTATTACAGGGACGACGGCCGACAGGAACATTGATAGCAATTTCACATGAGACGTGTATTGCAGAACCAATTGAGGAGTATGACAGGGTAGTTCCAATTAGCTTATAAGGTCATTAGATTTGAAATACTTATTCCAGGTCATCGTTAATGTTATAACTTTTCTACTTCAGCATTCTTGTACAAAATTTGACAACGAAATCTATTATTTGATTTCTCAGTAAAGCATTAATGCGGCTGCATGATGGCGACAGTTATGCACTGATTCTGAGTTAATAAAATTCAGTGTTAAATCGTAGATTCGTGGAGCAGAGAACACAGTTTTACCGAAGGATTTCTTCAAACTGATTGCACGCTACGACAAATGGCTCAATGTCGGCAGCGACTATGCTAAAAAATAATGAAAGGAGTGTAGTTCATAATGTCATGGCGTATTTTATTTTCAATAATTTTCCATGTGGAAAAAAATGACGAAACTTACTTTCGGAACACCCCTGGCATGGAGTTAATTTTATAGACGGTGCCAAAAAATTTCTAGCATCGTTTCTACGAGTGTGACTAATATCAACTAGGGCATTTTCATAATGAGTATTTCACCTTTTAATTACAGGGAAACAATCATTTGCTTGTGACAAAAAATAAAATTGCTGTTTTATTACAGAAACATTCCTTATAAGTCTGATGTGATGGGTTACACAGTGATAAATGGTATCAGCCGCCCATATCCAATCAGTCGCATGCAATACCAAAGGATACCAAGATGCCAGCGACTTTATACGAATTATTTTACACAAAAGATTTATTGTTAAAATTACACCTTTGCTGAACAACGTTCAGTACCCTTCTACCTCGTTAATTAAGATTGTCCAGTGTTTGCTTTTCCTGTGTACTCAAGGAATTATTCAAGCAAGTTTCAGTTTCACATTCCATTGTCAGAAACTCCACTATAATGTTGCTTTTAATTTCTCATGGAATTGGATGAAAAGATCCGGAGTCATCAGTTAATTGATTAGAACTCTAGACATCACGTACATGGTATTGAGGTCATAGACATAAGTATTCACCACTTATAACACTTGTACACTGGTTCGCAACCTTAGATTGGATAGTTTTACATCACCCCAATACCAAGAGTCGCTCGAGCTGTGAAAGATGGCCGACGTCTGAGACTCTGAAGTCAGCTTTCGACACCTTCCCTTAGAAATCACCACAAGTCTTAGGTGGTGCTGTGATCGAAACTCTCGGACACTCGGACCGTATGTAGCCTCGGTGGAGGTATTTATCACTACCACTCAAGTAGGGATATGGTACTGGAATTATCCTCTCGGACGCACAGGACCGTAAAACGTAGCCCTTGCGGAGGTATATTCCGACCAATGGGGAATGGAGGGTGTAAGTGATTCCCGTAAGAACCTACAGGGTGTCACGAAAGTTTATCCCCACCTGCAAGAAGTATTTAAGCTGATGCGTTATTACTCTGTCCATACATGGGTCAAGTTGACAAAACACAGCAGAAATAACATTGTCCCAGTTTTTGAAACCGTGATGAAAAATCCTAGAGCATTTCCAAAGCAAAATCTAGCCGTGCTGCAACAAGACAGGGCCAGGCCCCACACAGCTGAGGCTACGATGAAACATTTGGAAAACAGGGGCCTCAGGGTTTGGTCTGGTAACAGCCCAGATCAGAACCCAATAGAACACGTATGGGCTGTGCTGCAGGACTATGTTTTCGTTGAACCCCGGCCCCGCAGCCATCAAGAATTAATTGAAAGGGTGAAGAATGAATGGCAAAATCTAAGCCAAGACTACGTGAAAACGCTGGTTGAAAGCGTCCTATCATGAGTCGCAGCCTGTATAAAAATCAATGGAAAGCACTAAATATTAAAAGAGCTGTCTTTCCTCTAATAAACGCAGTGTACTTTTTGTAAGACGGGTTTCTCGTTTTCGAATAATGCTATTTTATGCTTGTCAAGGAGGTGGGGATAGACTTTTGTGACACCCAGTATATGGTACACAACGGTTCGTCCTTGAGAAGAGAAGGTATTCCCACAGGTACCACATAGGGGTGGTGCACGCTACACAAGAAGTGCGACAGTTGATCCGCCCGACAAGGGCTAAGATTTATCTGCAACACCCCTATTGTAAGCCACCAATAGGCGCTGAGTTAGAGGACATTCGAAGCCTTGCAAAGCTAGCGCAAGTTTGAGCCCCTTGAAGTTAGGCTTGGCCACAAGGGTCCAAAGCTTTCACTTCCTCAGCCTCATATGTAGGAGACTTCCTTGCAAGCAAGGTACTATCCAAGAGTCAGAGTGATATCTGTGGCTGAAACGCATCCTTTTATAATGGATAAAAGGGGAGGCGCTGGTTGTTTGCCAACCTACAGTCAGATGGTTTGGCGGCCTTGCCAATAGCCAAGCTTGGGAGGCAGGCTGGCGCCCTTACTGCTCTGTGATTGGCTTGACCGTACCAAGTGAGACCTTGGGACGGTCAACTTGGATTTACAAAGGGGGGGGGCATGGTCTGGACTGGTCCAAATTACCCAATGCCTTTCCTTGGTAAATGGTATCAACCATTGTGGGTGGGGAAGGTTGCTGCAGGGCCGGTTCTGGGAAAACCGTGCACCTGCAGTGTAAGGACGATTGACCGTCGCACTGTCACTATGGCCAGGCCGGGTAATAATGCTGTGCCTTGGCAATAGTAAGGCCGGTTGAAAAACCGGGCCGTTACAGTCTTACGTAATCATGTATGCAGCAGCCATGCTAACTAGTACGTTTAAAAATCCTTGGAAATTAAGTAATGAGCATTATTGTACTGTCACATTGCATTGATATTTTGTTCCATCTGCATTTTTAAGTCGTCTTTTTTCAGATTGATTATTGAAATGATACAACATATGAATGAGACGTACTCCGAATTGTGATGTATCTTTGCGTCTTTCTGTGAAGTAATTTAAATTAATATGGTGGAATTAAGCGAATTTTTAGTCGTCATGTATCGTTGATTTCTCAACGATGATGGTTCCATGTGAGAGCAAAAATTTTATACTAATTGTCAGGAACCGTTTTCATCGGCACTTCCGGTCGCCATTTTGGTACGATCGGAAGGAACGATACGGAATGAATTTCCCAGGCCTATCTGACCACTAGGCCTAACTGCTGTTGGGATGCGATCTGTCCGACGCGATGAGACTGATCCATTTCATAAACAACTAAGCTGCGGTTAGCAGCTTTTACACATTTGAATATTAAAGAGAACATTAACGATGCGAATGCAAACTGATGAATTGGTTTAAAACGGCGTTTTCATTGAACATAAGCTCGGATGAGCGTGCCCCTGATCTCGACTCTTCTTTCCCTCTCGACTCTTTTCGACTCGACTGCTCCCTCTATTTATACCCTTTTCCTGCATTCTCATTGGTGCAGGTTCGGGTGCGGGTTCGGGTTCGGGTGCATGTTCGGGTTCGGGTTCGGGTGCGGGTCGGGTTCGGGTGCGGGTTCGGGTTCGGGTGCGTCTACATGAGTCATCACCAGATGACTCATGCTGGCAAAAATGTCAGACGCTGCCACCTAGCGGTGATGAGCATATAATGCTCACAAGACCCCTTGATGGCGTTGATGTCCTCGGAGACTAGCCATCATAACGTTTTGACGGGCGGATAGTGCGACACAGGTGACTTGCATCGGGTGGCTCGGTTGGCTTGTCCGGCTCTTTGCCATCTGCATGGTTGATGTCGGGTTCTTGTTCAGCAGGCGGTTGGTCACCATTCGGCAAAGCGACATCATTTTCGATATCTGAAAATAAATAAAGGGGAAGGGGATCAAAGTCTTCCTCTTTATGGTGAAATGGTCGTAGTTGTCGCGGTATGATCGGTGTTGGCACATCTGTGCGGTGGTTGACGGCGATCCAAATATCATATGTGACATGGATGGTTCGGCTACTTTCGGTCCAATCGCTGGATTCGATGCATCACGGAATGGCTCACATACGCGAGGACTTGGTTTTGGCTTCGGCTCGTGATAATTGAATGCGGCTGTTATCTTCAAAAAGACGGTTTGCAACTTCAGCTTTTAGCCCGTCGGATCCGAGACCCCTTGATTGGAGTTCACGACGTAAAACGGCTACAGGCAATAGTAGAAGAGACGGCAAACGAGTTGATGGAAGCAACATTACGATTGCAGGATCCACAGTTTCGGCATTGTTCTCAAACTGTTCACTGTCCGATGAAACATTGTCAAATTCTGTCGACTGCGCCATGTCAGGAACGGTTTTTGTCAGCACTACCGGTCGCCATCTTGGTACGATTGGAAGGAACGATACGGAACGAATTTCCCAGGCCTGTCTGACTACTAGGCCTTACTGCGGTGGGGATGCGATCTGTCCGACGCGATGAAACTGATTGTTGTACGGTTACTTCGGTTAAATTCCTTTAATAAACAACTAAGCTGTGGTTAGCAGCTTTTACACGTTTGAATATTAAAGAGAACATTAACAATGTGAATGCAAACTGATGGATTCGTTTAAAACGACGTTTCCATTGAACATAAGCTCGGATGAGCATGCCAATGATCTCGACTCTTCTCACTCTCTCGACCCTTTTCGACTCAACTGCACTCTTTCCTGCGTTCTCATTGGTACAGGTTCGGTGTGGGTTCGGGTTCGGGTTCAGTTGCGGGTTCGGGTTCGGGTGCGTGTTCGTCCACATGAGTCATTACCTGATGACTATTGCTGGCAAAAATGTCAGGTGCTGCCACCTAGCGGTGATGAGCGTATAATGCTCACGCTAATAATAAAAACACGTCATAGTGCTTATGAGAAAAGGACTTTTTTTGTTTTTTTCGCACAAGAACTCTCATATTTTCAATCTTTGAATGATTAATTTATTATTCAAAAAATATCTCTGACTTATGAGAGAGGAAAATCACTTTTTTTTCGATTCAACGTGTATGCAACATACAGGGCGTCCATTTTATGACGCACCACTGGAGATTGAGTTTTCAGTTTTCCTAGCAGGGCACCACTGCGTTTTTAATTGTGTAATTCGGTTTAGCCGTATATGGGAACTTTTCATGAAATGCCGCTGCCGCGATTCGCGAATTTTTGTGGTGTTCTGCATAAAGAAACACCATTTCAACACATTGAGCAACGCTGTACACCATTTCAGCCAAAAACAATTTTTTCCCCTTATTTCCCAATTAGGTATCTGGACAGAAAAACAAAGTAACCGCATACAAAATGTTTTCCACCCACCCAATTAGAATGTAACTTCACAAGGTATTTCCAAGAAAAGTTAGCACAAAGGCTAGCAAGAAAAAAAGAATACATTATGAAATCTAATTTTCACAGATATCATTTTCATATTTGGCAATAGTGAAAACACAGTGGTGCCCTGCTGTGAAAACTGAAAAAATGGGGACACCTCATTCTCCATTGGTGCGTCATAAAATGGACACCCTGTATAATCGTAAAAATAATTCATAAACAATATTTCCATATGTACGGCATATTTACTTGGAAATCGTAAGTCAGGAGAAGAGTACTAAAACGTCATGATCTCTACACGGGAGAATTATGATGTAACTATAGTAAATTTGTAGCTTTCACCCCCGTCACAGAAAGCTGTTTTGTCAGCGAGAAATGGCATATACATCTAGATTTAGGAAGCCATTAGAGGTTGTCGGGGCCAAGAGCTCCTCCATTCCCAGTACAGATGGTTTTTGTTTCGGCATCATGTTGCCTTCCTTATTGATATGCCCTGGTTGTGATGCTTTAAATTTTTTTCTCCTGCATGCTTTGTGGCCATTATGTTTGCGAATTATTCGCATGCGGGTTGTGCGCATCAATCCATCTTCATTATAAGAGCATCTCTCTCTTTCCACGCCCCGCGTCTTGCAGACTGTGAGCGGAGATGGGGGGAAAAAACTTCATAGAAAATCGGAAAAAGAGACGCGCAGATGATGATCATTAACATTAACGACGCTGCGCAGTCGTCCGGATTAGCGTTAACGATCTGTGTAGCTGCTGACTTAGCTGAAGATGGAGTCAAAGTCGACGAAGAATAAGATTCTTATAGTATTTTAATTGCATGCCAAGAGGATGAGAAGTTCCGTGGAGTCCCGAAATACACACTGGCTGAAGAAGTCTTATCTAATTTATGCTTAATGGAGTAAATAGTGGAAAAATGAAAGGTGCAGCACTGTTTTTCTCCCAATTTCCTTGCCATTCAACATTTATACGTTAATCTCATTATAGTACATATTTTCATGGTCAAGATTTTGGACCCAAATTTCTTCTGCGAAATAAACATTGTAGCTACTGAAGTTGTTTCATACGCTTACAAGCCGTCATGTTGAAACTTTGAGAACATACGACAACACCTTGGGTATTGTATGGCTATAATATCATGTTATTCGGCTCATTTTCATGGTAGCATTGTGAGATTTTAGGAATGAAATCCACCATTCTATGAAACAGACTGCAGTTTAATTTTATGAGAAACTACAGCCAATATCTGCATAGCCCTGCAGCACATCTAGCCCCGGTATCCCTAAACAAACACCAGACTTTGAATTGAATGTTTGAACATCGGATTCGGCATATTAAATGTGAACTGACGTGGTTTGTTACACCACGTGAAACTTTAATCATACACAAATAACAAGTAGATAAAATGATTTCCGTTGTCTAAAGTTATTTAACGATTTATATACTAATTATATACTAATTGTATGTATAATTAGTTTTCACTCATTGGTTATAAACAACACTTGACGTGATGAAATACTTCGTATAAACAGTGTATATTAATTAATTTGCTAAATATTTTCCAGAAAAATGCTATCATTTTATTTATATGTTAGTTGAATAATGATGCAAATTTCAAGGGTGTTACAAAACCAGTTCAGTTCACTTTTAATATACAAAAATTAGTATAATTATGTTTTCTGTAAATTTGAGAGTACATAGGTCCTATGCATGATAATGAAGCCAGTATTCATACACCACCTGCTAATTGGTTGCTCGTAACCGAATTGCTGCCAAAAAGAGGACATCACTACCACTTTCTCCACCAATGAGTGCAGGAGTTCACATAAGTTGTCGTGTGCTAGGTTATTCCCGTACACAGCTTAACAACTAACAATGATTTGGTTTCGCTGAAAAATCTTGTTAGCACAAGCCTCATGCACCGAGATGCAAGGTTTTTCGGTCTGAAATATTATTGATAAGTTGCACAAGTCTCAAAAATGTTCAAGTAGACAAATGAGAGGATGCTCTACAACATTCAAATTTGGACAATCCATTTCTGCCATTGCCTTGGAATACAGTATTTTACTGCCATAGTGATATCAAAGTCGCGATAACAATGCAGCAGGACGTTGCTGACCATATTATCTATCATCTGGATTGATGGGTATACTGTCCCTTGAGATCATTTATTACTTTGTTTCTTAAGTAGTTGATGCATTAAATTTATGCCATACTGTGTATTTTTAATATTATACAGGGTGGAGCGCAAAAAAATGTAACACTGAAAAAAAGTTTCAATAACTCCACGACGGTTGTGCAGACTTACATAAAATTAACAGGGTTTGTTTAAAGACCAGTTAGCAACGAACATGCCAAGTTGCAATGAAATCGTTTAAGCGCTTTCGGCGTTATTGTCATGTTTGCTAACCCATCCATGAAAATTTGCAGTTACAAAATTATTTTATTCTCAATTTTATTTTGTAGCTATTAAAAATGGGCTGTTTTGTTTGTTGAAACAGAGATATCAATTATTTCAGGAGATGCACGAAGTGGCTACCTTTAACTCTGACACATTAAGCTGCTTGCGAAAAGAACGTATTAACTTCTGGATTGCCGTTTGCAGTAACATGTCCAAAATTTTCTTCAGTGGAAACTTAGTTTCAGCAATAGGCCATTCATAAGAATTTTGATGTCAAATTTGGCACAGTTATTTAAAATAGGTAGCTTCCTTTGTGTGAAACTTGGCATTTTACTGTAGCTGCTAACTGGGCCGCAATCAAACCCTGTTAATGTTAAGTAAGTGCACTACATTTATGGAGTTGTTGAAACTTTCTATCAGCTAGTGTTCCACATTTTTCGCGCCACCCTGTATATGATACGAGAACTGATTTCTCAAAAAGGAATTTTGACCATTTAAAGAAAATGGGGAGAATTTGGAATTGTGCTGGCCTTATCAATGACTAATTTCATAATAAGAATAATATTTCTCGTTACCGGATTAAATGAGCGACTGAAAGCGTTATTATATACGTCTTTCTGCATCTTTACCCGTGATAACAATGCAATTCTTTATCAGAACATGCTTTTTTAATTTTCCCTGAAAATATATTAGGTCATTAGATAGATTTTCGCCGACAAAATCGCAACTGATGACAGGTTATACAAGATGTTCTTTGACTGACGATGCGAGGTCAAAAGTCTCCTGAGATGTCCACAGAAGACAGTTTGTGACACTCGGATGGGATTTTGAGAGAAATGATGCGATTTTCGTTACTTTTTCTTCACTGTTTCCTTATTGATTTTTCGACGATTTATTTGCTGGCTTCTCCCGTTTGCTCGGATAATGAGGTTTTTAGCTGGGAAATTGCTATAATTAAATGAATCAAGTTTGTTCGAAGTCAATTATGCCGTTCCTCCAGCCTGCTTCTGTTTGAACGAGTCAAAGAAGTTATATTTTCTTACATTTCAAACGATGTCATGCCACCTTCGATTAATATTTCATTGGCATCCGAGATTGGAAATTTTGAGTTGAAAAAACATGCATATTGAAGATATACTACTGTCAGAAAATGTCTTGGAAGCTTTGACATGAACATGGACCGGGGCTGGATATGAAACGGATTCGAAACCGAAATTGGTTTTAAAAATTACGTTTAAAAATGTATTGTATTCAAATCATCCCTGCAGGAGTTTTGATATTTTTGGGAAGATTCAACATTTTACACAAACAAATTCAGAGATGACATGCTAAAACCATTTTCAGCAATTACAGGGGCTTTCCGAATATCACAGCACGTCATACTCTGCTAATTTTTAAGCTTGAAATGTTTATTCATGCTTTGGAACAATTTTGAGGTGTTGTAAATAATTAATTGATATAAAAATTTCATTGTCCTCATTAACTTCAAACGCAACTAAGTCCTTTATTTCATTGGCCAACTAGTTTCACCTCTATCGCAGAGGCATCATCAAGGCGAACCACACTACAGCTTAACATCAGCAAAACCAGAATATCGTAGAAGACAATCATCGATACATTTGTTGGTGCAGACTTTGTTGACAGCCTGCCTTTTAAATTGAATATGTGCACTGTATTTGTACATTGTATTACGATTTGGTACCAGTTGTCGATTTTACAGCAAAAACTTTTCAATTTCGACATTTCTAGAAGCACAATTTTGTATTTTTCGTGCAGGATTAATTATGTATTCTTGCATGGCAATTCCAACACCCTTTAGTTTTTCAGTCTATGTCTAGTTTTGCAAACAATTTCAAGCTTTTGTTGCAGCATCTTATCCAGGTTTCCTCTATTGTAATGTGAAAATAAATTCTGCATGCACAGTAGCCTATCGTATCTGAGAATCGAGGCTAATTGCTGTGCAACTGTCACGTGTTCTGCAAGCAAAGACAGCATAAACTCGTCGCCTTTCTAGGATTTTATAGTTTGTGTGGTGGTAATGCATTGAAGCTCACGGCTCTCCATACTTGCACATTGGCAGGGATTGGCAACGCGTCGAAAACGGATGTGAAAATGAAAACAAAAGCTTGGAGGATGGTGGACGAAACGTGAAGTGCAAACCGATGCGTCCAACTGAGACGGACAATCAGCGCTTTATTTACATTTTCAATTTCCCGACCAAAATCCCGTTTTAGTGCAACATCGTGTTTCCTCCAAAATGTTGTCAACTAGCTATGAATACACAACTAGGAAATGGAAAGTTCTTTTTTACCAGTAAATGTATATGAAACAAACTAGCATGTGATTTAATCATGTCAGTAATAGTAAAGTATACAGTAAATTTGCCTATCTATAGTAGAATGTGTATGCTAAGGTGACCAGACGTCCCGATACGGGACAGTCCCGCTTTTAGGCTTCATGTCCCGGTGTCCCACGCGGCTGCCCATATGTCCCGCTTTTGCTATACTAGTACCAACTAAAGAATAAAACTATGCCCCGCCCATTATTCGTCATGAAATCGCTTCCACCAATAGGAATCGATGAGTTGCTTTTCGCTTAATTTTGCCTGGTCAGAAAAACGTCGAGTCAGAGAGATGTCACGTACCCAGAGATTTGTCGCCAGGAATATCCAATCGAACATTCCTCGATTCCTATTGGCAGTAAGGGGGCGGGGCATAGTTTTATTCTTTAGTTGGTACTAGTATAGGAATGAGATATGACGTCATTTTTTTAAACTCTCTGTCATCAAGCTGTGTGGTGACGGAGAGTTTAGGCGATGGTTTAGGCCTGCCTTCATGGTCATTCGAAAACAAACTTTGCTAGCTTTGCCGATAGGGGCATATTTTAAATTTAGGAAATGTTGCCAACCATATTCTGAAAATTTTAGTGAAAAAAAGTTGCAATCGGCCAACAAACACTGCTGATATAGCCAGGTTATTTTTGGTTCTGCCCCTTGAAATATTCCCTGCATGACCACCGTTTCACTTCATTGGCTTTCAGAGGTTGGTAATGCAGGAAATAATTTAAGGGGCAGCACCGAAATCAGCACGGCCATATCTGCTCTGTTTGCTAGCCGATTTCAAATCTGGTTTTGTCAAAATGCTCAGAATATGGTTGGCAACATTTCCTAAATTGAAACTGTACCTCTATCAGCAAAACTAACAAAATTTATTTTAGAATGACCTTGAAAGCGGTCATAAAGGTCATAGATATCCCCAATGTGTAGACCAACTTTGTTGAATTTTCGTAAGGCACCTAGAATCATCACTGTGAAAGTTATTTCCAAACAGGCAATACTTTTTTTACACCCTGTATATCTCACACGCATGCGTCCCGCCTTGGCTTACAGAAAATCTGGTCACCTTATGTATGCAGTGGGAACCACAAAAATATAACTAACTGTTCGTTTGCATTACTAAAATTCTCTAAACAATTTCCCATGCATAAAATGCTGGTAATAAATGTATTTATGTAATACAAATTCTGCTCATAGTTTGCTTTTACAGATCGATGTTCTACAATTCATAGCACCTATGTATTATATGGCAATTTCTGGATATTATTCTCAGAAAAATTTATTATGAACACAGTTTAATTCTTGTCCTACGTTTTTGTGACTGGTAGAAAATTTAATTCCCTACATACAGTTACTAATATACCGGGTGAGTCATTAGTCCAGTGACCGCCTGTTGCTTTTGTAAATGAATGGTGTAGGAATGGAAACGTACATGGAAAGAACTCAGCAGGTTGGGGGCTATCTAACCATGTGCCCATTGGTGACCTTGAAAGGTGGGATCAAGGTCATTGGAATGCTGACTTTGTAATATTGGCGCTAGTGGGCTGGTATCAATTAGCGAAATATTCAGTGCCGTGTTCTAAACATAATGCAGCAAACAGATTGAAAATCGGATAAGCAATGCAAACGTTATGTGGAAAAACCGGAATGTGCATCCCTGTGAAAAGCTTTCCAGCCAGCTCCCTTGTTGTACACAAACAGCATGCAATTGCAAGGCAGGGAAGCACACACCAGGGTATTGGTTAGGAAAGCTTTTTACAGGACAGCTTTTCACAGGGGCTGCACATTCCGAGTTTGTCCACATAACTTGTACATTGTTTATCCGATTTTCAATCTGTTTGCCGCATTATGTTTAGAACATGGCACTGAACATTTCGCTAAACGATATCAGCCCATCTGCGTCAATAATTACAAAGTTAGCGTTTCAATAACCTTGATCCCACCTTTGAAGGTCACCAATGGGCACATGGTTAGATAGCCCCCAACCTGCTGGGTACTTTCTATTTGCGTTTCCATTCCTACACCATTCATGTACAAAAGCAACAGGCCGGCACTGGACTTATGACTCACCCAGTATAGTAAATGGGAAAAATAAAACTATACACCCAGTATACTCTTAGTTTTAACGTAAATATTCAATATGGCTTGAATTTGAATTGATATACAGTGAAACCTGTATAGTTGGACACCTGAAAATGTTGGCCACCTGGTCAAGTTGACCACTTTTTGTACGCACAGAATCGCTTCCATAGAGTTAACATTGTGTTACCCATGGATATTTTGGACACCTGTCTCCCTTAAACATTGGACGGGGCAATCTGCACGAAATGATAGCAAACCTATTCAAGTTGGACGTTTTCACTGCATTACTGGGCACCTTTGGGGTCGCTTTAAGGTCATTTTCCAGACTTCGTGACTGCAAGCGACTGAATTAGAGCTGGAAGATGAGGAGTAATGTAACATCTCACAGCTCATGAAACATGCTGCAGATAATGATGCAGAACTTTTTGAAACTCACTTCAATCTGGGTGGCAAGAAATTTTAATTTGAAAAGAAAACAAACCAATATTACCAATTATTTTAATAAATTGTAAAAGTATATAATCTTGTTCACATGTACAGTTATATGTATGTTTTTTGCCTCTTAAGTGTTTTATGATAAATAAAAGCAAAAAAAAATGTAATTTTTGTCACCCCTGAATAAATTGGACAACTGTCTAACTTGGACGCTTTTTGGCTGCACCGATGGTGTCCAACGTAGACAGGTTTCACTGTATGAATCGACAGGGTGAAACTGCCATAATATAGAAGAAGCGTGCACTTCGAAACATTTTTCTGGATTGTGGCAATCGTTTAAACTACGAGTTTGAAATAGCTCTCCTCAGTAATAGCAATTGCGCTCTTAATTTAGCTATAAATGTACAAGATTCGAGAAAGATGATCTCGCATTATTATGTGTGCATTGCAATATTGTAGGGGGTTCTTGTTAGGATACAGCTATGAAATTTTGCTTAATAATTTTAATGCAGGGATTAACCAAAAATAATTATATAAAAACATATGTTTGGGTTGATTTGAATGCAATACATTACCCCTACAGCAAAATGACCCTGCTGTCATGTACTGTACATGGAGGAACTCAGTTTAGCCACACCCCCTTTTTGCTGAAAATTAATCTCATCTGGAATTTTCTGCACGTATCTATTCGGCCGAAAATTATTCAGATATCGTTTACTGTGCAACTATCGATTTCTGTGGAGATCGATTGAAGTGGTACAATAGTTTTCAATAGAAAAAAATTGCATGGGATTTAAAATTGCTATGGGAAACAATTAATTATGCATGATGCACATTGTTACTTGTGGTTAGGTTTTATTTGAAGAATGCTAGGCGGTATTTAGTTAGGTATTCGGCATCAATAAAATTTAACTTTTTCGCTTTTTCATTGAAATAGTAATTGTTCAATATAACACCGTTAATCCTCAATAATAAGCCGGGGCATATTTTTATAATTTTTCCTTGTTGACCCTGCTAATTTACGAGACTGGCTAAATTTCAAGACAGGTTTATTTTGTCAAATAAGTTTATGTAATGCAATATGCAAATCTAAGTTTCTCATACGCTCAATAAAATTTGTAAGAAGATCTTTTGTGATTTTAATGAAATGAAAATTGCGCAGTGAATTTTTAAGTTTCTTATGTCTATTGAATTTTTTTAGCCGTGTATATCGGGTAGCCCTTTAAAAAGGGGCTTTTTTCGAAATCGACTTATTTTGCAAATAATGATTATTTAACCCGGCATATTTACGAGGCCGGCGTATTATCGAGGATTTACGGTATAATTCAACATTATTGACATTCTGTTTGTGTTGCTAAGGAATCCATTGCAGGAAACGATCTTTATTTGTTTCTGTAGATTTTCTGTAGAAATCAGTTTTTTCTGTAGAAAATCTGCAGCATATTGTTTTGGGGTATTGTTACAAAACAAGTAAATTTGCTCTTAATTTGTACCGTTTTAGCTTGTTTACCTTCAACCTTCAGTACAAATGTGCAACATACATGCCCTATATGCTCTGTGTACAATAAAACGTAGTTTCTGCTGTTAAAATTCGTCATTATTAGTTAATTTCCAGTAATCCGGCGGTACTCTGGTCCCATATCTGCCGGATTAACGAGGGAAGACTACTTCTAAGATGTCTAAAAATCCTGATTGCGTTATTATGCAATTCGGTGTTCTGGGTTGCCACAACGAAATGTGCTCAGAAATGTAGGCATCAACAGCGTTAAATCACTAATACATATGTATTTTGTACTGAAAACTCAAAACACATTTTGGGTACTTGAACGTCATTCGATATTCGATACATGTAATGTAGTTCAATACAATTTGTGATAATAATTGCTTTGCTATAGGCGTTTCCAGTTATTTCGCCAGTGAACATGCGTACGTTGAATGCACATAGCTTTGATTGTTTTTAGCGTACGTGGCAGCCGCCATTTTAGATTACCTACTTATCTCTGTAGGTTGTAAAGTTTCAAGGGGTGTTACGGAAACTTGTCTGTCAATCTTAAACAGTCGCATTAATATTGTCGTTTCCAATAGTGGATGAGTAAAAAATGTAGGTATTTCTGCAGTTGTTGGAGTGGTATGAATGATTGGCACCAACTGCAACTGATCGGTTTGTGTGTTTGATGATATTATAGTTACTTAGCCATAATAGGATTACACTACAGAGACAGACGTGAAGGGGTGCATTTGCAACAACTGTCCAGTAGCCATATACTTGTTTCAATATATTTGTTTCAAACGCAATGCCATGTCATGCATCCATCGTTACCATAACCTTGAATGTTAAATTTAGCAATGATGAAATGTGCAATTGCTGTCAAAAAATATATTTCCAGGTTGTCCAGTGGTCGGGAAAACCGGGAATTGGTCGGGAATTAAGCTGGATTGGGAAATAACTGGGAATTGGTCGGAAATTTGCGGTCTATCCAGGGAAATTAAAAAAAAAATCGGGTGACCGTCTCCAGTGCTTTCCCCCTCTCCATTAACAGTCTGGCTTGCAATGGTTCAAGATTTTTTATTTGAATTTAGCTTTTAACCAATAGTTTAACATGGCTTTCATCCCCAATTAGTTGTAAAGTATGTGTACCAAATAAGGTCATGCTAACGTTTGATAATTTATTTAAACCTGTTCCAATAGCTGTGAAATTGTAAAACCTGCCATGAATCTCCTAACGCGTGCTTAGGTTTTATTGGTAATAGGTGGCTACGTGTTGGTGAAAAGTGCTTGCCGATGGCAACGAAATAAAAAAGTATTGCAAGTGACCTTATTGGGGACAAGTGGTCCTTAATAAGGTCACCTGTAAAGTCATGTGAAAAACACATCATCCCCATAAGGTCACTTGAAGAAACTTTTTACACATACCAACTAAACACATCTTTCAATAAAATGTATTTTAATGTATTTAGAAACGTACAGAATTTTGAATAAAATTTTGTTGAAGTAATTTCGGCCTTTTTAAAAACATTACATAAAGGAATGGTAAGACTAGTTTGAATTTACTCACAGTTGGGACAAACGTATGATTCGATGGTGTCTTTGTGCGTCAAACCAAATCAATCACACGATATACTCCTTCCAATAAGGAAGGTGCCTTATTAGGAGCTTGGCCTTATTTGGGACACATACCTTTGCCGGGAAATTATGATCATTAAGGGATGCTATACAACTTCCCAATTTGTACTACTATCCCACCAGTCTTCGTCTTCAAGATAGAAATGTCATGACCTTCATACACTTGCCCAAGGTCACTACCGGTTAGTGTATTTCAAGCGCCGTTTTATACTGATAACTTTAGATCTTCGCATTCAACTTCCTATCGATCACAGTTCGCATGTAATTCTCAATCAGGTGTGACTTTGGACTCGCGCTGTATTTAAAATTGTTTTTAAAAATACCAGGAATTTTGTCAAAATATTCGGGAAATGGTCGGGAATTTTGTTCAGTCATTTTGCTGGACACCCTGATTGCTCATTTCGTGATAACAATGCTGTCTAAAGTTGAGAATGTTATCTTACATCTGAAATGATGCCGTTACAAAAATGTATTGTCCCTTTAAGCCCCGCCCACACATTAAAATGTTGGTGGCATACTCCACCAAGGATCATGCTCAACCTTAAAGGAACAGCATACCCATTATGCAATATACTATAAATCCAGACAATAGGCAATGGCCGTAATCGGCAATTCATACTTGCTTTCTGGGTCGCCAGAATGAGTGACGTCATATCTGACGTCATTTCTGAGCCTGTCTGGCACCAATTGATACGGTTTGCCGACCACAAATTCTGTTACGGCTGGAATATTCAAAATGGTAGATTACGTGTCATGCAGTTGTGATGGCATGTTGTCACAAACGGTTTTCTCCTTTCGTTAATTCTAGTTAAATGGATCAAATTTGACTACTACATTTGATTCAACAATTTTTATGGACCTTTATTTAATTTGTGCACCTCTAAATCGGTCAAATAGCACAAAAATCGCGACCCTTCGTATTCGACCGAACATTCCATGCGGGCCGCCATCTTCTTTCTGAGGCGAGCCAGGAAGGAAAGGGCGTCTGGCTCGGCTGTCTGCAAATATGACGTCACTCATCAGAAAGGTGATTTGCGGATCACAAAACCTGTTCTGATTCTGAGGCCGAAATGGATTGCCGACCAACTTTTCTGGTCAAAGCTCCAGATCTGTGGCCAGAAAATGAGTTGCCGATTACGCCCAATATGGTCAGCAACGCCCAGCTGAATTCTAATAACAAATTGTGTATAATTTTTGCAGTTATCGCGATTTGACAGAGGGACTAGTTTGTGGCTCTTGCATATCAAGGAGTAATTCAGTTTTCTTTTAGGGAGTGTAGCAACATTAATATCAAGCACGTGTATGGGTATCTATTACAAATGCGCATCACCCTCACAGTTCTCTGTGTAGTGGAACCTTCTGATTGCGAATGATCCATGATAGGAGCAACCATTTTTGGTCAAGTTTTTAATGTGTTGCGAGCAAAAATTCGCGCTATATGGCATTTTTCTTTGACAAGTAGAAACTGAATTTAATTTTTTTATTTCTAATGCGGAAGGTTGTTTCAGTGAACGAGCATTTTGGGTTGCGAGCTCGTTCCCAGAACGAATTAAACTCGCAAAACGAGGTTCCACTGCATACTCCATTAAATTGGCGGTCGGTCGAGGTTTTAATGACTGTTATAGACCAATCAATGACCGTCTTTCTAAACAATGTTCAAACACCTTTGAGGCTGTCCAGAGCGTCTCATTTTCTTAAGAGTATAACATTTTATGCTATATCTCCTGGGCTTACTTAGCCTTTACTTAGTGCATGGATTGCATCGTTCCTGGCTTTCAGCAAAATAAGGTTTTCGTACAGAATGTGAGCAACTGAGAATACTACTAGCTTATACTGTAGTTTACAGCGATGAGGTTTATAGGTATATGTTGACGCAAAGCAAGCTTAACCCACATAATTGCTAATACTGGGTTTTGACCCTTCGTTGATCCGTGCTCGTAAGCAACGACTGAACTGAACATAATTTGCACACGGTATTATGTTTAATTAAATAATTAAAGCAGTATCCAGATAATATCATTGATGTGTTGCATCAGCTGTATACAAGTCCAACATGACGGGAATTTTCGCAACAGTCAGCCTGTCATTAATTTCATGTAATATATGATAAAAGCAGCACTTTTCCCTTCCCACAACAGAAATTGCAAACGAGTGGCAGTCAATTTTTGCGCTCGACGGGACACCATCTCATCAATATTTAGCCGAGCGTGGTATCCCAAATATAGCAGTTAATGCCATGTTGCGCTTGTTACGCACTGGCTTTATAGCAGCACGGTCATCAGGTCTGAGCATATTTTTTGGGAAGGGAAAGAATGCGGGGATGGGGAAATGTCTGTTTTGTTGTGCTGTTCATTGTTTCCTTTTAAATGGGGTGCATCGAACATGGCGTCACGTGACGCAGGTGCGTGCATATACAGCACATACTGGGTCTCTTCATTTTTCCATCCACTTTTTTCTCATGACATATTGTTCCGAATAAAGCTGTCATAAAGGTTGCGAGGGGCGGGTCAAAAGTGCCGATACACGCTGCAGCAACTGCTGTTTGATATACTTTGAAGTCAGGTGGAATTTGCGCGGTAAAGGCGCTTTGATGGCAGCTGACTCTGATTATGGCATTCCGCGCATGCGTGTTCATTTTTGGCATGGAGGACCAAACAAGGGAAAAAGCTCTGAACAAGATTAATTACTGGAGCTCTCAGTTGGACACCGCAGGGAACGGTAAAACAGTGACGTCGAGTTGATTAGCGCCAAACCCGCACCACGCAAAACGAATAACATGCAACCAATATTAATGGCTTATTTTAGAAGCACGCGAATTGCTGCAAGAAGATAATAAACGAAAACAATTCAGGAGGCAAATTCCTACTAGATATTATGGTCTATATTGAAATTTTGAACAGATTGACCAGCTGTATGCCACATAACGTTTAATTGTTTTCGTTCATTCTTTTTTTACAGATTCGGCTGAATTCAAAAGAGAAAATCTAACACTATAGCAAGAGTTATGCAGAGCAAAACCGTAGGAAACATATTGGACTGCAATAAATGTGCATACGCACCGATTGCATTATTTAATATTCCTACAATTCCGAAAAATATGTATTCGGTCTGTGTAATATTTGCGACCCAAATTCATAGCCATATCACTTATTGTTCATGAGATAAAGGTTTCACTGCAGATATCTGTAAGGACATTACACTGTTTAACACACTTAATTTCTGTTTCCAAAAAGACAAATGGTGTGCTTTATATTTTTCCCCCATTTTGATTTTAGATTTTACCCAGCAGGTAGCATTCAAAAGATACGCGGTTTTTACTTATAATTCCAAGTATAATGCTTTCTTCAACAGGGACATATTTTAGTTAATTTTTAATTGCACCAGTGGAACAGGAATCAATATAAATATGTGGACCAGTCAAATTATATTATTCACCTGGTTCAGGATTAGAACATTGCTATTCATGGTTTATAAGAAAGATGCTTTTCTCCTGAATTCTGTCATGTTTGGGGGGAATTTGTTCGAAAGACTAAAAAGAGACCATTTCTTCCCTTAATTAAAAAGGACCATTGTTAATTATGTGTTGCAGTTTAGTGCAGGTTTTTTGTTAAATAATTAGGACAAAACAGCATGCCGGAACATCCCATCAACTACGCTGAATAGACAGTACCAAAAATCCAATTCTCTTACAGTTAGAGTAACAATAGAGGAAACACTAAACGTAGAAGTGTTTTGTTGCTGGTGGCCCATCAATGGACCCACACCTACTATGTCTAGAATTGAATGACGTTGTAAGAGAGCTGCATCTTTTAAATGTTCACACAACGTTCAACGTCACATCTCATAACAAGAAACATGAAAATATGAAGATTTCATTGAAAAACAACTGCAATATACCTGGAAAATATGCTATGACATAAAAGTGATAGAGTTGCTATTGGGCTTGCTAACAGGATACACAATGGTGAATAGCAGTCCAAGGGCAGTCTTGTACAAGGCACTACTTGTTGAACACAACTGTCCGAGTACAACCAAGAAAAACCAAATTCTGACCAGAGAGGATATCAGAGCTAGCAGACAATAGAAGGCGCTGGCATACACTAGAAGGTTCCTGAACATCAAGGGATGTGAAGAGCTCTCGCAATATCATCCTTATAGCCAGAGACACTGTGTGAGCGCCAGGAGCAGGAGCTAAGGCGAACCCGGGCTCTTAACAATTGGCGATGTATTGGACTGCATGTAAGTTATACAGGGTGTCCCATAAGTCCGCTGCCACAGCCACCAATTTTGAATGTCTCCTGTTATGACCAAGGTAACCATTGGAATGTGTTATGATCGGGGGGCCCCTGTGAAGCATGTAGACAATTACAATTTGTAAACCAGATTTCAAAATAAAATCAGAAAATTTGTAAGAATTATGAGTGGTACTCCACTTACAAGGAAATTGGGCATCATGTTGTGTACATACAGCCTCCCCGTTTGTAGGGTTGTAAATCTGTTGTCATAATTAACATGTGTTGGGTTAAGGCTACAATTGTGCAATGTGAACCACATATCTAGTATGATCACACCTAATACTGTAGTATGTAAGCACAGTTACATTTGGAATGACTATGAACGCACTGCGCAAAGGAACACCTTCTGCATGCTGTACTATCCTACATAGCCCCTATCATAACGTATTGCTTTCTACTTAGGTTGCAGCAGCTGCTCCGCCTGACAACTCAGGTAGCAGGTGTCAGGCAGGCAAGCTGCTTCCGGAAGCTTTCCTACTTCAGCATAAATTCGCTATTAATTCACCAATCACTTAATCGGGCATAAACTGCGCAATTACACTAATTTGACAATGCTCTACAGCTTTCAAATTGGTACTAGGGTTCTAGCTCAAACGGTTTAAAAGACAGTGTTCCAAAGATGTTCAAGGTCATATCTTTTGCATGCTTCATAACAGGAGGCATTCAAAATTGGTGGCTGTGGCAACGGACTTATGGGACACCCTGTATACAGGGTGTCCATTTTATGACGCACCAATGGAGGTGCGCCGTTTTCAGTTTTCCCAGCAGGGCACCACTGCTGATGTAACATATTCTAATTATCTGAAAACTTATACGTGTTACGGATAAAAATAAAGGTAGATCTGAAATAAATGCAGAAACATTAAAACAGGATAACTTTTCCAAGTTAGAAACAACAAGAAAATATTTCAATTTGTAGAACTGTTATTAGAAACTTGGAACAGAATTCAGTCGGGGAATTCTGTATTTCAACTGCAAATAAAAAGAGTTGTCTAATTAAATGAAATATGTATGAAAAGCAATTCATTCTGATTCACCACACATCAAATTAAAAATAAATAGTTACAATTAAGTAGCATGTTTCATAACACATTCATTGCCTGCTAATTATGTATGAATCGTCATTGACTGTTGCTAAAGTTTCTGCACTGCCACGGAAACAGATTCAAAAACAATTTGTAAAATAGTTTTTAGCTCAAAATTGTCTACGTCTTTGATCTTTAATATACAAGATACCGGAGGCATACGAATACGCTGAACAGGTTCATATTAATATTGGCTGTTGTGGGCTCATTAAGAGTCTACAAACTGGGATATTACAGGCGTATCTGATGTTAGCAAAAAGTCATCGATAAAAAGATTGTAAGATATTATATTGGAGAAATCATTTCCAGCATATCTGTGCCTGCATTTAATCTTGTATGTATTGAATCTTAGACATTAAACTAGCTTTCGAATATTTTGGTTCATAGCCCATTGGAGTGTAGACGCAACTCATACAAGACCAATCCAATACAGCTCATACTATATAGCATCTAAAGTCTCATACCGTGGACAACTCATGCATAAATAACTTAAAATATGATAAATGCGATTTAATATCAACCATACTCTTTCATAAAAGTGATTGTTAATTACAGTTTTAAATTGCTTTATTTTTAGTTTAAAATTTCTGTTTAATATTCAATTAAATAGAATACATTTTATAAAAATCGATACATTGTAAAAAAAAATAAAATATAATTTATATCTATTTTAATGGAAAATGCCTTGACAGCATAATCACAGGAAAGAATTTGATGATCTTAAAAGTTGATCTAATACATAAAAAAACTTCAAATCAAGATTCGGCCGCAATATAGTTTCATCAAATTTAAGTGCAATTTAAATGATAATTGAATATTAAACCAAAACTGATACAACAATTGCAAACTACAATCAACAATCACATCAATTGAAGAGTAAATTTACTCTTAATAGAGTATGGTTGATATTATTGCATACAGAAATGAAAGTAAACAGTATAGGAATTCGTATGGGATCATCAACCTGTATCCAAATTATATAAGTATATACAGTATTTATACAGGGTGTTGCAGAATTACTGGGACAAACTGACGGTATATTCCCTGCATGAAAGCAAGACAAAGTTCCTATAAACCCATGTCCCCAAACGCTTAGGTTTTTAAGTAGGACCTACATAAAATGTGACATCCATAATTCATGCTCCCCACATTTTAATAAGGAACGTATAATGAATGACCAATGTAAAGATGTGGGGAGCATGAATTATGGATGCCACATATGATGTAGGTCCTACTTAAAAACCTAAGCGTTTGGGGACATGGGTTAATAGGAACTTTGTCTTGTTTTCATGCAGGGAATACAGTATACCCTGTCAGTTTGTCCGTGTAATTCTGCAAAACCCTGTATAAAATTAAGAGCATACATCATAATTTTAGGGTTTTTACGCAAATACTAATTGATACGAGTTAGGTTTGTATGAATTGCCTTTATATGAGGTGCACCAGACCCATTAAAGACAGGTCTGGATGTTATTACTAGAACGATGGTTTAAAAATTTCCAACCGTGTTATCGACCCTGTGATACATATTGAAAATTTTTGCGTTCATCTTGCAGGAATAATAACGCGCAGCAATGTAATAAAAACATAGCATAGAAAAATTATATCAGAGGCTTTCCAAACGCTTCAGAGAAATAAATTCAAAAATAAAAAGTTGGGCATATGACCCCGGTCTCCCCTATGATTACCTATGTAGTTGTAAAATTCATGAAAATCTACATTGACTCGTCATAATGTGATAACTAAAATGTTTACGTTTTTTCTCCCTTGCTCATACAATTGAAAACAACAGCGTGTTTAAGTTTATTTTATTTGCCAACTAGTTTCGGCTTATTCATAAGCCATCTTCAGAGCTACAGCTCACCAGCTTGATTAACACCAAAACGGATTATATAAAGTAATTCACGTTGTGTTAAAAAAATTTACCTCAACAGTTGAAGATCATATAGTAGGTCAACATTATAGATCATAAAAAAATGATCACGTCAAAAAAACGAAGACTAAAATATTACACAATTGCAAAATATACATTTTAACATGATCCAAAGAATGACTTGACAATAAACAGTGAATATTATAACATTCGCATTATGTGTCCACCGTATGAATAATAATATGAAGAAACAATAGAATCACTAACTTTATTTATTACAAATGTAAATGAGTTCACTTTTCCAATGGTTACCAAATAAAGCTTCACGGAACTGCTCGGTGCTAAAGACAACTTACAGTGAAACCTGTCTACGTTGGACACCATCGGTGCAGCCAAAAAGCGTCCAAGTTAGACAGTTGTCCAATTTATTCAGGGGTGACAAAAATTTAAAAAAAAAATAATTTTTGCTTTAATATCATAAAACACTTAAGAGGTAAAAAAAACATACATATACATGTGAACAAGAAAAAACACTTGTACAATTTATTCAAATAATTGGTAATATTGGTTTGTTTTCTTTTCAAATTAAAATTGCTTGCCACCCAGATTGAAGTGAGAGTTTCAAATAGTTGTGCGTCATAAATCTGCAGCATATTTCATGAGCTGTGAGATGTTACACTCCCTTCCAGCTCAAATTCAGTCACTGGCCGCGTCATGTGCGTCCGGAAAATGACCTTAAAACGACCTCAAAGGTGCACAGCAATGCAGTGAAAACGTCCAACTTGGATAGGTTTGCTATAATTTTGTGCAGATTTCCCCGTCCAATGTCTAAGGTAGTCAGGTGTCCAAAATATCCAGGGGTACCACAATGTTAACTCTATGGAAGCGATTCTGTGCATACAAAAAGTGGTCAACTTGACCAGGTGGCCAACATTTTCAGGTGTCCAACTATACAGGTTTCACTGTACAACTGAGATTTAAGTGATGTAATGCTAACGCTAACAATGAAGAAAACCACGCCCTATTGCTATTGCTATGTTTTCAAAAAATCTCAGACAAAACCTGTTAACCCTTTTTAACCCCTGACCCCTTCGGAAGCTATTATTGAGAGAATGACAGGAAATGGACAAATGTTTTTAACATAGATGATGCACCTACAACTACTGCTTAATATATTACAATTCGACTTACTATTATTTTTAGCCACCTGCTCAAGATAACAAATTCTAAATTGTCGACAAGTTTGTCAGATATACAAGGCATTACAATCATCAGAAGCAATGCAATAAATCCCAGACCGAAACTCTAAAGGGATAGTTGTTTTAATGTTGGGTAAGTAGTGCAGCATCTAAGAAACTTAAATTCAGCTAAAGAATCAAGCATTCATTTCATTTAAATTTGGAAGT
>WWPM01024711.1:0-36678 GCA_023279145.1 Glomeris maerens | reverse complement strand
TAGTCCTAGAAGTTTTTAATGCTCGTGTTCAGGATTTCTTTATTTATCATTGTTGCATGCGAACAGTTTTAAAGTGAAAAATGTTGCTTGCTTTAATAGCAATTTCTGTTTCTTAAAAAGAAGTGTTCCGAAGACGTTAACGGGCTACGGTTATTTATGCAAATTGGATTGAATATAGTGGCTGAACATTTGTATTTTTTCGATCTGAACAACTGGGGTGTTATTGGCTGATGAAAAAGGGTGATTGCAGTTTATGACAAATAACATGTGGGGGAATTGTCTCGGTATAACATGGTGTGGTGTGGCATTTGCAATCAGGCGCGGTTCATTTAATCTTCATTGCCAAATCCCATTCTGAGGGGCAGAGAAAACAAGTGGAGGAGAAGGTTAACAATTTCGAGGAGTAACCGCCCACTAGGTAGCCGGAAAGCGTACAAGTGGCAAGCAGTTTAGCTCTCAAAGTCCTTCATTCCAGACACTTACGATCGTGTCTGACTGGCCGTAAAGTCGCTTTCGACAGTCCACTGCTCAGCTGAATTTATTTTATTTCCTTGTGTGATTTGGATGCAAGAGGACATCTTGCGGAGCAGTCCCAAAAATGACAACATTAGTCTTTTGGAAAGCGAAATGTCTTGCGCAAAGAGCAAACGGAAGATGCAGGCCATTTACAAACCAGTCAATGTCATTGCATGGATGGAATTTAAAATCAAAAGAAGTTGCTTAATAGTTTTATATAAGGGACCCCTTTGCTGAATTCATTGCAATTTTATCTCGGTTGAATTAAAAATACCTTAAATGTGGCTTCAAATACAATGCACCATTTGCATAGAGTCATTGTCTAATACTGAGTTATACACAATTCCAGCTGGACTGATATTATGTTTCTGCAAATAGAAATCTCACATCTGTGATTCAGAATCAGTCTACCGTTTTCTTCAGAATGCTCCAGTGGATTTCTTAGCATATTTTCTAGTATTTTGTTAAATATAACTGTGTTTAGCAGTCAGTGTAAGTTATAGGTTAGCCATTAGTGAATGGGGAAAGAGAATATGCACTGGGAATTGTCAGAATTGATGGTTCACATCGAGAATAGTCCATTTTCTCAAATGTCACATCTTTTAGAGCGGATTTTCAGTATGATTATTCTATATATTTCATGTTATCTGTCGTTTGGGTATTCTGACAGCGAATTGTGCATGTATACTTTGCTTTGCACTTTGTATATCTTCATGCATGTCATTAGTTCTTTTTCTGCAGGTAAGGGATAGAGGGAAATCTCGTTTCAAAGTATAGGCCCTGTACCGAATGCCTATATGTGAGGCATGTAAATTGCTGATATTGGCTGAAAGGGTCACATGGAAGAGCGCACTTGGGACATGACAGTTCCCCTGTGTCTCTTATAAAGGGATGTGGTGCTGCTGCAAAATTCAAGTCCGCTTATATACCCTGGGCAAAGAGAAAATAATGGACACTGATGTCCACACAGAATGGCAAATCCTCTTACTATGTATGTACCACTGGAGTAAATCCTTGAGGGAATATAAACATAAGATGGAAACCTTTTCAACTCGTGTTAATGGGGTAATAAGTAGAGCTCAAATTGCACGTGTTATTTGCACACCAAGATGGTTATTATCATATTAGGGATTGCCGGTTATAATTTTGCAAATTGTTCGGACAAATCGTTCTCAACTGAAAAATTTTACAACTTTTTCATTACATATTTAACTAATAGTGTGTCTAACTGCGAGATTAAGTTTCCTCAGGTGTGCGTTTATAGCTGGAATTAAGTAAAAGAGCTGTACGTAATCTGAAAAGGCACATTGTGATTTATTATAGATGAATGGTTTCCACTTATGGATGACTTTCATGGCGTTGTGAATAATGAATACAGAGGAAATTGGTTGAGATGAAATGAAGGCATTGAGCTGAAAGAGGGATTGATTGGCGTTTGAATCAATTGGGCTGGGTTTCTCTTGTGATACGTGGAATTGGTTTGGGAATTTTCCAGTGGGCAATTGCAAAGTAGATGGAATTTATCGACTGATGTATTCACACTGGGTTACAAAATCTATAGCTATTAAATTTAAGCTTGCATACGTATACTCGTAGCACGCACCTGAAGCACACTTTTAAATTGGTATTATCACTTGCGAATGTGAAATGAGGATGAAATTCTATATTTTTGGTTCTCTCTAGACCTGCTGAAATTAAACAGAAATTAAATCGGAACACTTACAAGGAATGGACCACATTGAAGGCAAACGAAATGATGATTCTTATATGTAAAATATTATTCAGTTTTTTATGCTGAACAAGATAAATATTATCTGAACCCCAAATGTGCTATACAATTAGTAGGAAAAAATAATGAAAGCTGGAAATTGGAAGTTCGAGCTCATTGGTTTGATTGCAGCATGAATCTTATTGTCCACTCATGATCGATGCACCTCTTTCTTCCAGATTGCAATAAATTGTGTATAGGTAGGAGTTTATTTTTGCTGAATGGTTTCTTTCTTACTTGAGAAACCTTAATTTACGAAAAAAAATATTGAAACTTTCACATACATTTATTCAGTTCAATCACACATAGGAGAAATTTATAATTGCCATTCAATAGACTAGAAATTACATAAAAGTAGGTAATTACTCCTGTTTTCAGCTGTTTGTGTTCATTTCCTGGTAAAACTATTATATTTTTTGAGGAAACCATGCAATTTTAATAAAGTGCATGCGACCACAAAATTGAAAATAATTGTTGTAAGAACAATACCATAAACCGATGAGATTATCCTTGTCATGAAAAAATCAAGTCTGCAATCTTTTAAAATAGTGGCATATATAACTTAAATAACATGAAAAACATCGATATACTATGATTTACCATCGATCATGTGTGTGCGCGCGCATGCTGCAATCAAACCAATGAGCTTGAACTACCAATTTTTGGTTTTCGTTATTTTTTCCTACTAGTAATTGTCTTGCGCATTTAGGTTTAAGATAATATTTATCTTGTTCAGCATAAAAAACTGAATGTCAAAATCAGATTACCCCCATTCAGGAACTGTTCCAACCAGTGCGTTGGTTATTAATTGTTATTTTTTTAATTTGTTTGTATATTTTTCTGTTTTAATTATTCATGAAGTTGAACTGCTTAGGAATAATTGCTGAAAATGCTGAATTAGTCATGTTTACTTGTACTTCTACAAGATTTACACACAACTGACACTTAAGATCGCTGAATAAATCCTCTATCTCGCATCCGGGTTTCGTCTTATTTTACTCGTAAGTGAAATAAACAATGCAAATGACAAGTAAATTTTGAATTGGTAATGTTGTCACTTGCATAAATTGTCGCAACAAAACAACTTTCCTTATATGTACGTATATGTATGTAATCAGTTGAACAATGTTTCGTTCGAGACTACTTTGTCAGATCCCTTTTTGTGAACAGTGTTCAATTTATTGTTGAACTCTTGCCATTGTCTGTTGTGAGATGCTTGCACAAGCAACTGTTATTCTCTGTTGCAAATATGTATGTACAGGGTGTTGCAGAATTACAGGGGCAAACTGACGGTATATTCCCTGCATGAAAACAAGTTCCTATAAACCCATGTCCCCAAACGCTAGGTTTTCAAGAAGGACCTACATAAAATGTGACATCCATAATTCATGCTCCCCACATCTTTATTAGGAACGCGTAATGAATGATCAATGGAAAGATGAATTATGGATGTCACATTTTATGTAGGTCCTACTTAAAAACCTAAGCGTTTGGGGACATGGGTTTATAGGAACTTTTGTCTCGCTTTCATGCAGGGAATATACCATGTCAGTTTGCCCCAATTCTGCAACACCCTGGGAACTGTGCTTCCCTCATCTGGCCGCAATACATTTAAGATAAATTTTGATCGTCCTTAATTTTTACCAAGAAGCCAGTTGCAGAAGTTAATTAACATGTAATTTGAAGCCGCCATAAGGGACTATCCATAAATAGTGTCACCCAGGAGCAGGGGGGAGGGTACACGGAATATCGTGACAAGTTGTGACATGAGGGATGAGAGGGAAAAGGTGTAAACGTGACGTCACTTTGCAGTCTTTATGGCACAACACAAATACAAATAAGCAAACTGGTCGTTGGGGCAGTTGGTGGGTGGGCAGTTGTCCGTTAAGGGGCAATTGTCCGAAAAATGTCAAATCCATGGGAAGAGATTCAAATTGATTAAAAAATAAATATTAATGAATGCACTGCTGACTGGATTGGATTGTTTTATGCTTTGGATGTTCAACGTTCATAAAACATTTATGAGCATTATTAAGTTTGTTTTCAAAATTTTCCTGCTGTCACAAATATTGACATGACAAGGGGTTGGGGGGGGGCTGCAAAAATGGCGTGACAATGGTGTGACATTGGGGTGGGAGGGTCTAAAAAATACCTTTTTTGCGTGACATAATTTATGGATGAACCCTAAATGAGAATTTACGGTATATGAAACCTGTGCGAATGGAGGATACTCCAAGCATATCGTTGTGACATACTATATCCAACAGCAACTACTACAAATTATGTACTTCTTTAACTACTGTAGTGGAATGTGTTTGCAGTAGTCTGTGGTCTGCCCAGCTGAGGAAGCTGCAAGGCGCTTCCAGTTTGCAGAAATCTCTTCCTAATTTTACGGAATACTTGTGGACATTGGAAATATTTTCAACGTACACCTTGCAACATGACAGTTTTCGTTACCTGATCCCAAAACAAAAGTCCATGTCGACCATGGTTTGCTAGGAGTATTCTTCCATTTTGGTCTGATTGAATGAAATAAGTTCCCTTTTTATATCCAGTTGTGTTGACTTATCTGTTTGTATGCAAATTTAGTACACGATTTATATAAAATAAGAATTAACGGTATTTGTGATTTGTAAAACACGCTTTAATATTCAGTCCAAGATTCTGTTTCATGTTGCGCAATACATGAAAATACACGGATTATACGTATAATTCAGATGATTTGAGGAATCTGTGCAGACATACCCATTAGAAAAATGACGCTCATGCATATTCTCTGCATATTTCATCCAAGCAATACTGTATAGCGAAATAAATTTGCTGGCTGTCAGGCAGAGAAGCTGCTTCGGGTGGCAATAGGCTTTCCTACTTGAGCATAAATTCGCTGTGAATTCGCCCATAACCCAATTGGACATAAACTTTGCTGAGTTAGACTAATTTGACAATGCTCTACATTTTCCACATGAAACTAGGGTGCCAACTCAAACGGTTTAATAATTTTGTTGAATGACAACTGTCACCTTTTTCGAGATATTTCACCGAGAACAAGACTTTTGCATTACCTGTATATAACCTTGAAATTTAAATGCATTCAATTGAAATGCATGTATACCAACAAGCTTCCAATTTCATATGCCTGCTTGCCATTCATTCATGCATGCAGCCGCATACATCGTTATGCACAAGTCTTGTATTTATTTTGTGCATTGTACACACATACTGCATGCAATTTGATCATCCGGATGCATAATTCCGCAAGAAAAAAAGTGAATTACAATTGTGTCACATTCATCTTGCATTTTGTATTATCTGTTATTGAGGAGGTCTGCTAAATTTCGACGGAAAATCTCAATATTTGTAGTCTAAATGAAATGCAGTTCTTCAGACTCGGAATTGTGATTTGAAGCAGTTTGTTGCTACGGGGAATTGCTTCAATTCAGAGTATTTCCTCCGGGCTCAAGAGTTTTGGGATTATGTTCTGTTTAATATTCAACAGGCTCATTGTTAATTTGCAGATTTCCGTAATAATTGTGTGCATATTGAAATATGAAAATGAATAATTGAGCGTTTTAAAAAATATAGTTGACCATTTCATGTTATATGCATACATGCTGCTGCAAGGATTTCATTTTCTCTGTATAAGAAAATTGGTGGCAGTCAAAGGGCTAGCTGATGTATACTCTCTGGTTCTGCTAGCAATTTGAAGCTCGGAAGCCGTACAAAAATCTTTTTCTGTCGGTCGTCTTTTCCAATATTGGTAGCCAGGGTTTTGATCAATTTATTATCAATGTCAGCTTTTGGACCGCTGTTCGGAAATTTCTGTCAAGTGTGTGCATCATCAGTTTCTGGAAGCCAAAAAATTTAATGCCGCCCGGAAGAAGAGTAATTGTCTTCGCGGTTTGTTAGATATAACTGATGATTTGTGCGACTTGCGAGTAATAAGATACTATTTTTTTTAATCTCTTTCTTGACCAAGTCGATTTAATTGGATTTCCTTGGCGTGTTGATGGATGATTAATAGGAGGGACTCGGTTACTCACCCTATTTGAAATCAAAGATCACGATATGGTGGGGAATCTCTATATATGTATTTAGAGGTCAGTGTGTGAGATCAAATGAAGTAGTGACCATAAGGGAGCTGGGCTTTGAAAGGAGATAATGCACTTCAGAACGACTATAACTTGCTATAGAATCGACTAAAAATATTGATTTGTTGAAATATCAACTTATGAAAACTTTGTGTTCTTATAATAAATAAGCAACATTTTCCTGCAGTTTCTCAGATAATGTCAATTATGTCTTCAGAATTACAGTGAGGGTTCACCTCCCAGGCTGTTTAGAGAACATTACCTATCCAGTGGTATTGTTGCTTTCGTTGTCCTCTCTGTAGCTGGTTGTCGTTTCCCTCAAATATAAGTTCATTTCGTTTGATTGTAATGTGTGTAATTGAACTAGGGATCTAGTGCAGACATTTGTTGTGCGGGTATACACACACGTTTTAGGAATGTTAAAGCATTCATTATTGTGTTTTATTTCTACTCTCTTACCTTTTTCTTTGCCATCCCCACACAGTAGTAACTCTTGATAAAATTATCCCAGATATGATACACAACCTGTTTCCCTCCTGAATCGAAGATAATTGGTTGTCAACTCGCCGTCATTTGTTCAGCTTAAGTGGTTTTGCAGCGCACTCTGCTCTTAGGTTTAAATTGGTAAATTAGTGCCCAAAAATAAAACGCATGCAGCTTTTTTGCAGTGTGTTTCAGTTGCCTCCTTTGCTCAGTCTTCAACGATCGATAAGCTAAAGCTGCACAAGTACGAATTAAAACGCTGCTATTTTTGTTTCAATCTTTTATGTATACATGTACACCAGATCACAACAGATTTGGGGAATCTTGCAACTTCAGAACACTGTCTTCTGTTTCCGTTATTTCATTTCTTTGAGGTAATTTACGATTTTAGGAAGTGAAAATGGGCTTTTCTCAGGAAATGAACTCTATTCTCTGTAATCTTGCATGGCATACTCCCAATTGCGTATTATTCATTACAAGGACTTGCAGTTTTCGTGTTTCCAGATTGACTCGTTGCCGAAAATTTCAGCTTCATGGTAGCAGAAATGTCATTTGCATACGGCATCATCCTCGGAGCAGAAGTTTCTGCTAATTTTTTTTCCTGTTGCCGTTTTTTTTGTGTAACCCCAGCAGGAATAAATTAAAGTAGCTAGGCATATTTCATTAGCATATCATCCACCCTTCTTTAATGCGGTTATAATGTTAGCTACTGCGTAGTTTATTATTTCAATTTTTTATAATTGCAAAACTGTGTGTCGGGATTTAACTCAAATAAGAATTCCTACATAGAAATTAATATTTAGCAAATTCAGTCTTAGTGAGGTTTGTTTTACGTGTTCAAATGGGTGTTAAGTTGTGCTCAATTGAACATTATCTGAATACAAAATTTGCGATGATGTTAATTTCAATTATATCTTGAACATGTACCTGAATTCAATTTTTATTGCGCTGCAGTTTTAAGTAATGTCAAGGTAATGTACTGTACATATACCAAATTTGCGATCAATAACGTCTCCTTGTAATGCAGACGTCTTGTAAATACATTCAACATGTCAATCAACAAATTTGGGACTCTTGTTGTGCGCTTTTCACTTCCGGATCCGGTTTTGAGTTATAGAATATTGCTCTCATTTGCAGCAGCAACTTTTGATCGGTGTACATAATAGAATAGACTCTGAAAGTGCTTGTGTATGTGCACCTTTTGCGTCAATACCTGGTGCAATTAAATTGCATATATGCATGCATGCAGCTGCAGTTGACAAACACTGTTCTCTGATTTATTTTCCCGAAGTCCTCTAAATCCTTTTCTGTGGATCTTAAGCGTGAGTGGTGACCTCTTTATGAACCAATCATTAATACGAATCCAAATGTTTTCTGTATTTGTCTGATTAATTTTCATCGGCAACATTTTGAGATCATATTGTATATTTGAATTGAAATACTTCTAAAGGTATATGTATGCATGAAGAAGATATTTCTGCTTTGCGTGTTTGAATATTTTTGCGAAAATTGTATGTAAGAGGAATATTATACTTGGACGATCTTTACCTCGATTTTTGTGCATGAAATTTTTCCCTGTTAAAATCCTTCATGCGTTTTCATGCAGGGTCTATGTTGCAGTTATATAGGCTACAAAAAATTTGACGTTCTTATTGCTGATGTAAGCCTTTCTTAATCTTCCCGTGGGAATGTTACACTGTTCTTCAACTGGTTTTTGCGTTTTATATTATGTATATAACCTATATACGACGTTTGGTAATACTGTTGCTTTGAGGATACTGGATCGATAATGGAAGGGGGAAACATGCTCCGATTTGGGCTGAACACGAACAGTACTGCAATTTCTGTCTGTTGAAGTGGTAAAAAAAAAGAAATTGGAACTGTGAAGTTCAATGCATTGGAAGAGACGTTTGCACGCACGTCCATGTCTTGTAAATAATTCATCGCGGCTTGTATTCCGAGAGAAGCTGACAAACACATAAGTAGCATAACACTAAAAAGTTTGTCTTGAAGCTTTTTGACACTGGGGAAGAAAAGAAACGTTGCCATTAAAAAATGACGAATCAGATTTCCAGCTCCTGACTTTGTGAGAACATTGTCAATCAGCTCACAAGTCATGCAAATGTGCTCATTCTGAAATTTTGGCAATATGCATTTGTAAATAAACTCAAAGAATATTATTTTAATAAGCCAAAACCACTCATAGAAATCGTCATTCGATGCATCTGCAAGAAGTAAGCTTTGGAAAATTAACTTTTGATCAAGATTCCACTCACATTCTTCAGTCAAATATGCAGGAAAAGATTGCATTTGTAAGAATTTGCAGTATATGCAAGTATGTCTCACCAATAAGTATGCTGGAAGGATGTAAACTTAGAAGATTAAATGAATGCATGCAGCATTTTGAAAACGTTTGCAACTACTTTCCTTGTTTAAACTGACATGCACGTCATTGCATAGACAATTGGCTATAGGTTAACTCGTTTCTTGGTAACACTATACAAATTGGCATTCTGTGTGTATGTTTTAACAACGAGATCCACACCAAACATTAGTAGTTCATTTTACAGCTCTTGCATTGTTCACAATATAAAGAAGTATACAAGGTTAGGCAAAAGTCTGATTCTCAAGGAATATCTTGAAATCGGTGGCAGTTATCGTTCTGAATTAAGAAGCAGAGAAGAAATCTGAAAATCATATCGCATGTTTGAGTTTCAATTGTAAAATAGTCCAATTGATCAAATTTTGTCCCAATTGGTAACAGGCAAATTTGTATGCGAACTTAGGCTGAACTGGGAATTACCAAGTTGCACCGTTTGCATCTTCTCTGCCTGACACCCAGATGGCTTATTTAGATTTATTGGTTGGCTTGGATGTCAGGCAGAGAAACAAACACCTAGTTGTGCAACTTATGTAAATATGCAATCAATGCTGAATTACAATTCGTGCAGACAATATATCTTGAAAGTTTTCCTTTTATAAATGTGTCATTGATAAAGGAAAATGCAATTCGTTTCAGTCGGTAAAAGAAATGATTATAGCTACCTGAAGGATTTCAACGCGAGAATCTATTTCATAATATAAAATGAGGCATAGCTGTACTCATACTAAACAGGAACAAGAAATGTTTCAGGAAATGCCGCTTATAATTACGCATATTCTCCGCATATGTAATCCAAGCAGTAAAGCCAAATCAACTAACCGGCTACCAGGCAGACAAGCTGCTTCCAGGGTGCAAATTTGCTTTCCTACCTCAGCATAAATTCGCCCGTCACTCAATGAGACATAAACTTTGCTAAAGCAGACTAATTTGACAATGGTCTTCTACTTTAAAATTGAGATTATAGTACTAACTGAAACAACTTACAAAAGTTTTGTTCAATGATCTTGAAGATATCTTAGGTCACATGAGATATAATTTTTGAATTTCCCCTCTGCCACTTACCATGTAACAGCAAAACACTAAAAACGACAACTGTCACCGTTTTCGAGATGTAGAACTATACTTTAGCCTCGCCCTGTATAACAAATGCGATGTTTGTTATCGGTGAATTTCTTGCATACTATATAATTTTGAACATAGTCGAACGAGTATTATCGTTTTAACCGCACATTTTCATGTATGGTTATGGGATAATTTTAGAGACTTTGGTTCATGGTTCATGGATGATGCTCAAAGCGTTGACAATCTCTTGGCTAGTATAGTATAGACATTGCTGCACGGTGACATGATAAATTTTTGTTGGGGCGCATTGATGCGCGCCACTTTTGCCCCCCAGGGTAGTGCTTACTTCGGTGGGCATACAGCGTTTCTTACACGAAAGAAAAATACATTATCTCGGCGTAAAATAAATGGCCCGAAGTAGTCTCATTAACGCGAAGAACAATGCTGAGCCCTCGAGGGTTGTAAATCTAATACCTATACGTCGTCCAAATTTTTCCCAACTTGCACCCATGGCACTATACCATTGCTATTCCCTTGTATGCCATTATTTTTACGCAAATTCGCCAACTTTTTAAACAATATGGGAGCTCATATTTTGAGGGAGATGTTCGTATCTTTTAGATCATTAAATACTTCGAAATAGTCTTCTAGCCTATGCTTTTCTTGCATGCCCCACAGCGCACCAATGTACATCCATTGTCCTATATACATGTATGAATTTTTTTGTTTTGGAAATGTTTGCAGATGACACTATATGGCAATTGCTGCGGTTAACAGTTTGTTTGCATGCTCATTAATGAGAATTTTGAAATCGTAATGTTGTGCTTAGTTCCCATTTGGATGATATTGCATGTTTATGGAAGCTCATTTCTCCCTTACTGATTAAAAATAAACTTTCTGCATATACGCATGCAGGTGAAACGCTTGCACGTGTATGGTACACATGCTATATTCATCTAACAGTTTTACAATTCTAAGTCGAAATGAATGCAGTCCACTTGCCTATTGCAGCGCGAAATTCATTGAACAATAACAGCATTATGTTAACAAACATGTTGAACCGCGTTCTTGAGTCGGAATAGCAAATAATCTTCTAGTTTTGCGACTATGCTATAATCCAAATACATATTAAAAATGAAACTCGGAAACGGTGAATTGCTTCTCTCAGCAACTAATGATTCTCTAAACGATTGTTGGCAATAATGTGATATAAATTATTGTAACACTCCTCAATTTGTAATTATGTATTTTCAGGTTTCTTGGGTGCGTAGGAGAGATTTTCACATATTAACGGTCGGAATATACACATATTCAAGTGACCAACGTTTTCAAATGATACACAAAGAAGATTCGGATGACTGGACATTACAAATCAAGTTCACTCAGAGGAGAGATGCTGGTGACTATGAATGCCAAGTTAGCTCTGATCCTCCCATCAGTCATTGCGTTACACTCCACGTTGTAGGTGAGTACATTGAATCCACAATAATAAGTATTGCATTCTTTTGAAAATTATTGCCAATACTATAGAAGATGAACTCGTTTTCATCGTCTGAAAAATATGAAGGTGTAATGGCTATTGCAATCACCTGGAACAAATGGTAAATGATAAAATATTTATGTAATCCACTGAAGGCAGCTATTAGGAATTACACACGTGTGTGGGCAGTGCTTTTTACATGTAGCCCACCAATTACTTCCAGCTTCCCTTATAAAAATCCACCCCGTCTTCAACTCCTTGTCTCAGTTATACACTAGCTCGGGTTCAGTTTAATTTGTCCCAGATGAAGTCATACTGTTGCATGTACTGTATTGGAGGATACAAGGATGACAAATATTTAGGTTTTGATGTAAGTTAGGTTTACATTAGTATTGGTTAGGGATGTGGGTATAGTAAGGTATGTTTGTGGAAAATGCATATACAGGCGAAAGTGGGTATTGGGTTGCAGATAGTGAGGAATAGATTCATATGTTACTGATGCAAGAGGGAAATTGTTATAGGATGAAAATGTAAACAAAGAAGAAACTTGGACGTGATCTAGTTGGCGAAGATGCTCAATTTCCCCGAGGTGCATGTCACTGCATTTCTGTGGCCAAGCACATATATAGTCTTTGGAATCTCATCACGTGGTCGTCTCATGTCCCTTCGATTTCGGCAAGTGCAAAGCCACAGTCTCATCCATCATACTCGGGCTGCAATATAGGACCAGACGCACAACCACATCCTCCACATGCGCTATATATCACTCGGTATAAGAATGAGCTGGATTTTAGTTGGTGCAAAACGAAGACCTCCAAAACACCGAAAGACTAGATAGAGAACTTATCCGAAATATACCAAATCTTCACAAAGGCTGGCTTTTCAAGGATCCACCCTTCAAATGCACGAAGGTCTTGTGAACCTATGTGTATATGCTGAGCATCATAATGTGTCCTTATTCAGTTTGAACCGCAAAACGACCTCCATTAATGTATTTCATGATCGGATGCTCTAAGCTGCAATCGGTACTATGCTTTATTCTATATGTGTAGACTTAAGATTTGAATGTCTTATTTGGTTTACCAACCGTATTGTCAAGTTTTTAAGATAGTAGGCAACACAGACATGTGTGGGTGTTGTGAATCACTGAGTGACGTGTAAATTTACAACCCTGAACGTTTGTTATCATCGTTCAACATTATGATGAGTTGGAGATTAAATTAGAATTGTCTAGTATTATATAGTGTGTAGTAGAAAATGCTGTTAAATCTTTGGTTCAAAGTAATACATCTGGCTACACAATGCAGAAGCCATGACAAAAATTAGCTTTCAGCAATATAAGCTTTATGCAGTGAGTATCCAATTTCTTAAAAAAAGTTTCTGTTGATGAATTCTTACGGAGCAATATTGAGTTTCAAACTGACTTTATTGTCCACATATGGTATATACGGTATGTATATATCCAAAGAAATCTTGATGCTGAAGCAATTATATTTTTGGAGATTGATATTGGATCTATTTCCAACGTATTTGTGATGAGAAATCGACATGGAATCAAACTCTCATGGTGTTTCTTTTATGTCGGTGAATATAAAGTTAGCATTAGTTTGTTTTGGTAGATTAATCCGCGTTACAATATTGCTTTTTGTAAAAGAACAGTGTAGCCAGTGAATTTTGAATCGTCAATACTCAAATTCAAGATTGTAAAATTACCCTTCACCAGATAAATCTGGCAAGTCTTGTCCTTCTTAAAGGTATCATATGCTTGCAATGGAAAAATGTAACATGGTTGATCCATATTGATCGGATAAGCAAACGTTTCATTTTAATATATAGCCTCGGGAAAATTATAGTCGTATTTCGCAAACTATTCGGTTTTAAGCCACTAAAAGCATGTCATGCATGCATGTCGTTATTATATGGATAACTTGAAAACAGGTTTTTATTGCATCTGATATTCTGTGTATCTTTTGGAAAAATAATATCCGGAATATATTCTCATGACACTTTAAAAAACACTTGTATGCTTCACTGCAAAGAATCATATCCAGATAAAAGCTGGATTGAATTTTGTGCTTAGGAATTTGTAATCTGTTATTGATAAAGCTCACGTGCTGAAATTATTGTATTCCACTCAAACTGAGGGAGCCATTCCTGTTTTCAATGAATTTAAGTAGGGACCCTACTAAACGAAATGCATTTATTGATTTAATTCTGCGTTATCAGATAATGAATCATTGTTATATTAATCTGGTCATATGTTATATCTTTAGCATACGTACAGGAAAGGTAACTTTGAATTCGTAATCGAGATGAGGTTCTGCTGAAGTTGTACAAGTGACAGAATCAAGAGGATCATGACAATTACATGAAACCTGGACGGTGTTTCTTTCCCCAAGACAGTTTAAAAGCGACTTGCAATATATGCCGTGATTTATGGGATGCAGGTAGCATATGTTTAATTAACCAAACCGCTTCCGATAGCCGCCAAAAATCTTCTCTGAACTCCCTTATCGCAAATTACTCGCTGCTGTTGACGTTTTATTCACGATGGAATGGAATAATTAATGACTCCGTCGACATGTTGATCATATCATGCATGCTCATGAATAGAACTTTTTTTAATAATACTCCTTTTTAAAAAAAGCTCTCGATAAATTTAATATGAAATTCAGCGCCAAATTCTGCAGTTGATATATTGAAATATTGGCTGTCTGCTGCTTAACTTGCGATGGACAATATTTTAGAAGCTGATGCAGCAATTTCATGGAAGCATATTATTAGTATGATTGCGCACTAAATTATATTCAAGTAACATGTTTTGTTAATAGTTTTAAATGACCACCGATCACTTTCACTGATAACTTTTTTTAAATGCCTCTGTTAAATGTTGATTAGTAGATACGAGGTCATACCTTAATGTTTGTTACGTTTATATTTCAACAAATCTAAATTCAATATTGGCTTTCTGTGAGAGATTTTTAATTGCTGTCGATCTTTTCGCGTGGATATTGTGTTGAGTTTGTTTATTGCAAACATTGATTTCCTGTCCAGCAATTGTTGGCATCCAGAAATTTTGCAAGAGTTCCTTTGATTTTGCTCATTTATTCTTAGTACACAATTTTATGGAGGACCATATGTGGAATATTGACTAAATTTAAGATTCAATTTGGCTGCGAGCAACACTTGAATTTTTACATTTGTGCATTTATTCCTCTAACAGAAATAATTGAAAGACATACGTAGCTATATGTATATAGACTACTAAAACCATCTGTTTGTCTGAATGATGAAAGTCTGCGCATCTAGTTTCTTGACATAACACAGTTTGTTTTCGTACAAAAGAGAGGAAAACATGTTAGAAACTTTGCCATCACCTGGGCGTCATTCTTTGATTCTTGCTCCGCATGTCTTCGTTATCGAGGTCAATACGGTTCCTGAGGCAAGAAGTTATCAAGACGTCGATCCCGTTGTTTGTTTTGCTACCTTTTTCTGGTTCCAACATCGTGCTCACGAATCCCTCAGGGTATATTCATGCGATCCCTTTGGTTTTACCTGCTGCTGAATCACGGAAATAAGACTCTATATATTTGGTGGCTCTTTATAGTGCTTCATCGATGATTGCAACTGAAGGAGAGTAATGTGCTGTCGTCTCTCATAGTTGGCCACATTGCAAACTGTCTTGGGACCACATGCATCGCATTGTGCTAAAACTAAAGATTGTAAACCTTAATCTGAGAGTGGCGTATGACAGATTTTTCTTAGATAAAACGAAGCAGCAGTCCAACTTTTAGCTAGCTCACTATATAATATGATCCTCGGGTTCCAATCGTAATGGAAAAAGTTGTTGGCAACGTCCGTGATACCTTTGCATTAATGGTTGGATGTGCGGAGTTGGAGGATTACCACAGTACACATTTAATGTGTTGTCTATTGGTTTCGTAATTAATTGTATATTACATTGTTTAACTGCTGAATTACAATGATTTTCAATTTCAAACGGGTAGCATATTTTAAGTTGCTAAGTATATACAGAAAGAATTTTGAATGAGTGGTCTAGAAAATCTACAAGTTGCTGTTATATAGAGAGGAAATTAAGAGTTATGAAAGATTGAATCCGGAACAAATCTGTATTGATGGTGCATACCTATGTATAATGTATATCAAAGTAGTGAAAATTGTAGATATTATACAGGGTGTCCAATGGAAATTGAGATGTGCGCCGTTATCGGTTTTCCCAGCAGGGCACCACTGCGTCTTTACCAAACTTGTAATTACAAACAAAATCATTCTTCGGAAATTTTGGTTTCATTGTGTGTATTCTTTTTCATGCTAACCTTTGGGCTAACTTTTCTTGGAAATACCTTGCGAAGTTAGTTTCTAATTTTGGGTGGGTGGAAAACATTTGTACTTTGTTTTTCCGTCCAGATACCTAATTGGGAAGTAAGGTGAAAAACGTAATTTTATCTGGACAGAAAAACTAAGTAACCGCATACAAAATGTTTTCCATTTAGCCAATTAGAAGCTATATTCAAATGGAAAGTTAGCACATAGGTCACACGAAAACAGAATACGTATTTTGAAATCCAAATTTCCCAAATATCACTTTGTTCGACTTTAATGAAAACGCTGTGGTGCCCTGCTGGGAAAACTGAAAAGGTACTAATCGTAATTTCCATTGCTGCGTCATAAAAAATACACCCTGTATAGTAAGTGACATGTAACGATTCCAAAAATTAAATTGGGGATGACCTTAGACGCCATCTTGAAGGACATCCGCTGTATACTGATAGTGTATTGCAGGAACTGTTAAAGATAGATTGCTAGTTGCAATTGGAAACTTGTAAGCCATCATGCAATTCGTAAGACGACTTGTAAAAAAAACACTGTGTTGCATCTTCAATAAAAAGCACAGCAGGTGGATGCGTCTTGTCGCAGGTATTTCAACCCTTATCAATATATCATGACTGCACTATGCAATGATACAGATGGATCGCTAGAGTTCCTGATAACAAAGGAAAGCCATGTTTATTCCATTGACATTTAGACATGCAATATTCTGCAATGTCACAGCACAAATACGTTTGTATTGGGATGCATTTATTGCCGTCCTTTCAGGTCATTTATGTGTGAACTATATATATATATATATTGTTGGTGGACACTTTGAATATACGTGGTTTTGCTTTTTGCAATAAACATACACATTGATTTAAGGTATCTTTATATGTATAAATTGGTAACATCCCTGCGTATTCAGTATAGTATGTATAACATCGGTATATGAAACCCCATTTTGGGATTCACCCCCTGTTCTGGACGATCCGACCATTGTGTTAGACTATTCATATTTCGTTATTTTTTCAGCAAAATCATTTAAACGACTTGCGGTAATGTTGTTCCTTGTGGTGTGCCCTCATATGAGGTTCTCATTTTATTGTGTAACGACACAATAGTATAAAAAGTAATGTCCGTCCACCTAAAATTTCACTTGAAGTGTAAAACGGAAAATATATTTTATGTTACTCTATTCGGGATAATTCTTTGGCTTCGTGTGGCTTCCTGGAAAATGCTGTTTATAGAGCACTTGAGTTTCGTACTTGAAAACCCCAAACTGCCGCCATTTTGGGTTGAGATTGTCCTTAATACAATCTGGGAGGTAAAGTTAGCCTCACGTTGAGGTTTTTTTACGTGATCTTATGGCTCAGAAACTTCATTGGACGTTGAACTGCAGTTTACTGTTAAAATTCAATGCGGTTACTATTAGCAATTGTCATCCAGAGAGTACAAGCTACAGTATTACTTCGATTAGAGGATGGTCTCGTTTTGAAGCCTGTCTTCGAATAATGGCCGGATAAAAGACAGAAAGCATTTCTGGCATGTGACGATTACGGGCATCATCTAAATTTTGTTGCAGCTATAAAAGATTAATTAAAGAAAATTGATATATTGTACAAATAAAATCGTTTACAGGTGGATATTTACTTCTACGGTGTTTATTTATGTAAAAGGTATGTTTATAAAACTTTTCAAGTATTTAAGAAAACAAGTATAAAAAATTTGAAATTGCACAAGTTTCATACTTCTTTGACGCGTTTGTATGTTTTTTTATCGTATTTATTCAGGCCTGTGTTTTCAAGAGGGGGAGTACTACCCAGCCCTTTCATAAGATACAATAATCACCCACTATCCACCGCCCAATTCATGAAAAACAAACGCCTTTTACCGTGACCTTAATTACCCACATAAATGAATTTCATTATTAAGTGAGCATTTGCATGCCAATTTTTAATACCTGAAATGCAAAAATTACTGTTTTCTTATTAAAAAATAAACCAACCTAATCTCGAATGATTCTTCTAGTAGAGCTTTAAAGGTAGAAAATGACACCTAGTATGTAAAAATACAATAAGTCCCACATTATAATTTTGTTGGAATACTAGATTCCCTATTATTGACTGTAACTGTATCTCCTAGAATAATTCTGGTTGGGTATTTAGATTTGGAAGACCGAGTTACATATAAATGGTGATTTCCATTGCATTTATGTGAAGAAATATCGGAGAAATCTAAGGATTTGTAAGATGCGTGGTCTGCTAGTCAGTTTAAGAATAATCGCATTGGAAAATTCTTAACTTCCAAAATATTTTTTTTATTATATTATTTTAAAGTGGTCTCTTGTTTTCTTGAACTTTAACTGGTTGATTTGCCATGGAATGACCCCAGTGACTCTGGAGGTGATGATTTCCATCAAACGCGTTGAATCCATAATAGCAGCCAAGGGTGGATAAATATACTTAGATGCACTAACTAAACCAATACTTTTGTCCGGTTTGAATCTAGTTGTTTTTAGTTTGTATTCCCTGTACCATGCTGGCAACAGTGCTGAATAAATCAAATTCATAAAAGTCTAATAGAGGCTGGCCTCGAACAAAGACATGTCCTCGATTAGACGCCGGTTTGTAGGCACAAAAAATGTGATTGTCAGGCAAGTTTCCTCAGCATTTTCACAATTTTTAAAAATTGTATTAGCAGTGATATTGGTGTTAATTTTTCTGAATAATGCAGTTGTTTAGTTCAAATTTGTTTAGAGCGGAAATAACGAAGTAAACCAACATAAAATGCGAGAGCAAAATTAATTTTCTTTTATTGCTGCGAGTGAGGGAGTTCTTAGTCTAGATACACAAAAAGTAGAGCTTTAAATATAGCTCTGGCCGGGGGAAATATTTCCAACATCAGCCCTTATTGATGCTGAGCCCAAATTTTAGTTGTCGACCGAGTCGTGCCCAACTGGAAAACAAATCAAATTCGTGGATGTGCTATGAAGCAAGCAGTGATTTGTTGACAAGGAGAACTTAAGAACAAAGACATGGAAATATTAAACTTGTATCCACTAAGCCTATACATAATGTCAAGAGTGATGTATTTGCTGCAGTGTAACATATGCAATAAAAAATGTGACATCACGACTTGATAGTTTGAAACGTACAAACAAAGGACAATACATATTTACAAAAAAATATCATTTGACACATCATCGCCTTCGGCAAAGAGGTTGCATAGAATCTATAATGTTGCAAGTTGTTATACGTACTACTGAATTGAAGCCAAAAATGTTAATGTTTTTTTTATCAAAGACTTGGTTTTAATGTCAGATGATTTGATAAATGTGCTTAAAGTTTGGAAATTAAGCAGCTGTATGAAACAGAAATGTATACCTTTGTGAATATCTGCACTAAAGAAGTATAGGTAAACTTATAAACCGTAAGTGGCGTTAAAGAAGTTCAGTTTCGCTGAAATTGAGGACAGAGGGTGTAAAACATGATTGGCGCACTGAGTAAATCAATATGGGCGTAAAATTTGAGTAGGAACTGAGTGTAGGCCAGGTATATTGCATTGATATAGGTGTAACAATCACGTTTACAGCTACAATATCGATATAGCTAGCACACGTGCTTTCAGAACTTTAGTTTCTCACAAGATTGAAGTCCACTCAGTAGCAGTGATGACCTAGTTTAAAAACAAATCCGGTGGCAAGAGTGCACCTATCGGAAGGATTTTGTTTATTACCCTTGGCATGTTATGATAGTTGTTGAGGGAGATGGGAGTTTGAGCACGAGAGGGTTGGTGTAGTCCATCACAGGAACCAATTCGGAGTATGATGTTTGGTTGAGTAGGCACTTTGAGGCTGGGGACGGAGTTGGAAACGACGCCTGACTAGTGACGGATTTCACTAGCTCCGGGACCTATTGCTCCTACCACCCCTTTGGTTGCACTTGCAAGGAAGGTCAAAGTTTTTATATCCACGTTTCGTTTGTGACCATAACATAAATTTCATGTGACACTGCCGGATATGGGCGAGGGAGTGTGTGTGCGCCATTATGCGCCAGAGCTTCAAGCTCTCGTATTATGGCACACAGACTTTGTGCTCTAGGAAAAAAGTGCCAACGTAAATCGTGACCCGTGGCCAATTTCGGAAATACGTTTCCATGTCTCATGTTTAAGTTTGCGAGTGAATGTGACAAAGGTCTCAATTCAGAAACGACTCTGTAGGTATATTTATCCAAAACCAAAGTTGAACTTTTATGCAGGGGCATGCAATATGCTATATTTTGTTGCAAACCCTTGCCTCTACAATGTGAATTTGGATTCGTACAAACGACGTGTCTAAGTATCGCCGGATGGAATGTTGAACACTATTACAAGATACAGATGTAACTTGTTTGCTAAAATTTGAACCCCTTCTGATCACAGATCAATTTTTATAATCTGATTGTGCTTAAGTCTACTGCATTTAAACAAAGTATATAATATTCAACTTGTGGCAACGATATATTTCTTAAGGTTACAGTAGCCTTCATTGAAATTTAGCAGATAATTTACCTAAACAGCCAATTCCGGGACAATGCACAGGAACTGCATGGTTTTGATGTAACGGGATGCATTGCAGGGGAGTTCTGGGCTTGCAGGAAAGCTGATTTCCCCATTTCAGATAAACGGCTCTAACTTCCTTCAGATTGGGCCGATTTTATTTCTGTTTTCACAATGATGCTCACACAGGACCCCAGAACACTTCTCCAATTGCAACTACCTACGTCTCTTTAATATTAAAGAATTTGAAACTCTGGTGACCTTGAAAAGGTCAATTCGAGGTCACGAAAAATAGCATACACGGACTGCCCCCATTTTCATACATAGGATGCATATGTTGTTTCATGCATTTCACTTACTCCTGCAAAGTTGTGAGGGTGGAAAAACATTCATGCACCACCCTGTATATACAGTATATATGTTTTGAGAAACGAATGTTAAATTGTTATTACAGCAAACACCAGAGTTTCTTTCTAGTAAAATAATTTAATTTTTGGGAAAAGCCGATATAGTGTAATATCAGTAGAAAATTAACTAGCCAATATGCTGTGTTTTCTAAAGATATAAGTACATTTATGATTCAATTCACTAAACGGCAAGGAAACAACATCTTTTTTTCCTTTTTCTGAGAAGAACACCCGGTATTTTTGTTCAATTTTTGAATAAACCTGTTGCTCTGTGTATGTTTTACCTAGTTGGCACAATAAAAGTTCAGTTTTGTGTTTTATAAGTGAAGTACATACCTGTTAACATTTGACATAAAAGACTAATATTTTCAATTGAACAGTGAGTAATGTAATTATGTGCCTATATGCTTTTGCAGTTGCGGAAGCAGAAATCATGGGTCAAGCGGACTTGTACTTCAAAAGCGGCAGCACCATCACTCTGATGTGCCTGATAACTCGCAGTCCTGAACCACCTGCGTTTGTGTTCTGGTATCACGATAACCGAATGATCAACTACGATGCGGTACGAGGTGGTATCAGCGTAAATACCGTCAAAGGAGTAACTACAGTCAGTACAGTGGTTATCACAAATGCTCAGCGCTCCGATTCAGGCAACTACTCTTGCGCACCGACCAACGCCGAGGCCACCAGTGTCACAGTGCACGTACTCAACGGTAAGAATTTACTCTCAACATCCGTCTTCTTCTCGAATCAAGTGCTCACTCCGAATCCGCTGGTGTGGTGTACGAGATAACGACCGGAAAGTTTATCCGTCGCCATAGGCCTACTATGAATGGTCCCACTGACATCACGATAGATTAGTAGTCGGCGCACTGGGGTAAATTACCTAATTTGTGATAAAAATGAAAAAATTGGGGATAATGAGGAATCAGTAGTAGCCATATATAAAATTATATATTGATCAAATTGTTGCTTCATTATCTAAATAGCTCTGACAATTAACAAAATGCCTTATAATGTTGATGTTATTTTATCAAAAATGAAAGAACATCAGTTCTCCAAATCTTTCATTTATTTTTTCGAATTTATTTCATGCTTTTTGTGCATAGTAATTGTATTCTTCGTATAAAATACTGTAAATAGATTTTAATAAACCTTTTGAATTTCAATAATTGATCTATGATTTTCTTTCTTTGAAATCTAAGGGATAACGTCGTCGTATAATCATATATTTTGGAATAATAGGTAAAAAGCTCCCCGACCTCTGCAATAGATCCTATTCCGTTCTCGGAAATGTTGTAGTTACAGTGAGGGCAACAAAAGAAAAACAAACATCAGGAGGCGGTGCTATCAAAAGAGGTACAACAGCTTCGACTGGTGTAACTCCTGGCACTGATATTTAGAGTTTGCTGATTCCCAAAAATATAAGCAATTCAGAATGGATAATTTTGTAGTAGCCTATACAGGGTGATTCACGAATTCGTTTCCACTCTCCCAATTTACAGGAGTAAGAGAAATACGTGAAATGTCATTCAAGTTTCAAATTCTTTAATATTAAAGATAAGTTGGTAGTTGCAATTGGAAAAGTGTGCGGGGGGTCCTTTGTGAGAATAACTGTGAAAACAGAAATAAAATCGGGCAAATATGTATTACAGATGCCACGGTCACTTTGTTGAAATACCGAAATATCATTCTTCCCATTCAAGACCTTACCTGCATTGCATCCAGTGATCTGAAAAACCATGCAGGGAAGCCCCATACACCAGAACGGCAAGAAAAGTGAAACATGTCGAAATGTCATTGTGTTGGTGAAATCAAGGTGAGGCAAAAAAACATGGAGCCTAACGAATGAATTGGTTCATTGAAACGAAAAGGCAGTGCCAAATGCTTTTTTTACAAAACAAACAATGCATGATTGCTAATTATGGAAATAATCACAAGCAATGTTTGAAATGCCCACCATTCACGGCAATGCATGCTTGAGCTTGAGTGATGCGGTTTCCTCTCAAATTGCCCATAATGCGAGCATCGTTTGCCAAGGTACATGCAGCATGAATTCGAGCCCTTTAAATCAGCAATACAGTATTGAAGGGCTCTGTCTCGTACACATGGGCCTTCACGAATCCCCCCAAAAAAGTCCAGCATTGAGAGGTCTGACTCTGTCAGCTGTAATACGTATTTGTCCGATTTCATTTCTGTTTTTGCAGTTATTCTCACTAAGGGCCCCCGCACATTTTTCCAATTGCAACTGCCAGCTTATCTTTAATACTAAAGAAATTGAATGACATTGAGGCGTTGACCCAAGGTCACGGAACATTCAGAAATGGACAGCCCCCATCGTGATCCGTAAGATCCATATCACATTTCACGTATTTCTCTCACTCCTGTAAATTGGGAGGGTGGAAACGAATTCGTGAAACACCCTGTAGGTATATGAACAAATGAAACTTTTTGGCGTGAATTAAAGGATGGATTTCGTCCTTGTATACTTATGAGTAAAGGATTCGTCTCCTCTTGAACAAGTTGTTTGAACTCATAATTTTCCACCACTGAATTGAAATGAAACTTTGTTTTGACGAGGCGGCAGAATAACTAAAGTGGGGAGAATTATATTTTTATCGTTTCAAATGGTTAACAAAATGGAAAAAAACTGCTGCTTGTGGAAATGGAATGATTGCTACTGAAATACTATTCAATTCGCATAACAATTGAACTGAGCGTTGCTGAGTATGTTATCTAACATCCATATATAATTGATGTTACAAAGGGGTGCTAAATGATTTGAGGCGCAATTGTGACATTTGTTGTTACTAATGTACGTCGCATTGTGTCTGGCATGCAGGTGACAAGTCGACTATTGAAGCAATTCGAAACAGTTGTCAAAATTGTTTGTCATGCAAATGAGGTCTGGCCATTGTCTTTGGCTTATAAAAAGTTGATGTGGGAAGAATAGCTGCTTTCTGCGCGATGAACGTCTCGATCTTAACTCCTCAACCAATTCATTTAAACCATTCCTCCAGCGTAGACTGGAAGCAAAATCTAATTTACGCTTCTATATGATATGAATATGAAATTGTGCCAAGTTAGCTCGGACAACATTGTGCTCCTATGCGAAAAAGCACGATGTGCACTGGCAAATTATGTTGACTATGTATACATATATTGATGAGTAAATGAAGCTGGCGAAAGAGATCGTTATTGTAATTCATTCAAGCAGGTTCAATAGCCATATAATTAGACGCCCACTAGATGGATTTTCCCCAAGAATCCATTATTAATCATGTTCTACGCCGTGGTTGTGGGAAAAATAGACACCGAAAGTCAATTGGAGCGAAATTTGCATGCTCAAGACTCTGACCGTGTAAGTAACTGCGTCTTCCCACCGTGGTGCAACTTCAAATATGGAAACGAGTTTTTGATTACGTCTTTCAAGACTAATTCCGCGAATACAAGGACATGCGCATCGTCGAAAAGGGTCAGACTTAATGATGCTCCAAACTTTGGTGGTTAATACGGGAAGATGGTTCGCGGTTGCCTAGCAACAGCATCCCATCGACGTTCGTGCCTCGAGTCGCAACTTGCAATTGGGCACCCTTCTTTCACCCTTGTCCAAAATTTACTGTTGCAGCTATAAGATGCCATCGTGATTTTATACTACCGCAAAAATGCCCTCTCCTCCCAAAATCTCGTTTTTACTATACAGCATCCTCGTGTTTATACGCAAGCATCAATTAAATTTTAAGGCACCACTATATAGCGTAGGATTTGAATTACATTAAATGTAATAGATTTTTTAGAGCTTTGAATTTTGGGTAAAATTGTGATGTAAAAATACAATTGAGTGGTTTTAAGAGTTCGGATTTCATAGCTATTTTTATGTATATGCGGGTAGTGCATATATACCATATATATATACCTGACGATTTACCCCGGTCTTTTAATATCGATGGCACTAGAAATTTATTAATACCTGCTAGGAAAATTGACTATGATGGCCAGTGGACCGCGAGTCTGCCAGGAATTTAATAATAAGCATAGTTTCATAAATTTTACAAGCGTCATATAGTACGTGGGCGGAATGTGAAGTTGGGTTGAACTGTCTCGTTTCAATGGCCCAACCCGACAATTGTACAGTAGTTGATCCTCATAACGAATGAACCCACCCCGTTCCCCTTCAACAACCGGTCCAGTCCCCAATTTATGACACTCTTGTTCCACTAATGTCCGTCATATATATTCGTCATTATGAAGACCCTATCCGTTTACTGGACATGAATGCAAGTTCGGCACATTAATATCTCATCATAGTTATAGGCTCAAATGGACTTCCAAATCGTGATCAGGGGAACGTGTGGGTTAACATGACTGAAAGGATCTTTTCCACCAACTTTCAACAACGATGAATGTGTGTAATTTATAATATGTTGGATATTGTAATATATGGTTTGATGATCAAAAGCGAAGTAATATTGGAATGGAGTTGGTAAAAAGAGAGACTAATTGCGGCAACATTTATCTGGTTGATTATGTTTCCTATCATTGTTGACTATTTGGTTCGATATTTGCTTGAAATATAAGCAATTTTTATCCGTAAAACTTTATTCTTTCGGATACTGTGATAGCTACATATTTCAGATGAGGAGGATATTTTCCACATAATTATCTTATTTTGGACTTAATTTACATTCTTGACACTTTAGAGGTGGAAGACGCTTAGTTACTGAGATATGACAGGGTGCTCAGCAGTCAGGAAAAACCTGGAGAACCGACGAAAAATAGGGAATTTCAAAATGTGAAAATATTCATGGGAAGTCAGAGATTTTTCATTGACTTGACCAATGTTTACTAATAAATAAAACGAAAAAATTGTTATATTTAATGATCCACTAGTCATAAAATGTACACATGAAGTCGCCATTAATTGGAGCCACTTGAACTTTCAACTATGTGAAATCTTAACAGAAAGTTGATATTTCTAGATTTACAAATGTTGATGAAATCAAGAATTTGAAAATCAGACTGACCGGGAAAAAAAAGGTTTTCTGTTTGGATTCATATCAATAATGATATTAAAAGTTGTGAAAAAATCGTTTAAGCTTCTTTTCAAATGCTTAGTTTTCACAAAAATATACATAATTAATTACATAATTAATTTCCTGTATAAAATAGTATCTACAAATGCATGACAGGGAAATTTAGTAAAATGATGCTGAAAAACAGGGGAAAAAGTCAGGGAATTTTAATACGAAAATTGCTGGGCACCCTGTATATGTATTATCAAATAATTGATCACGGCTGATTTCCTCGCCATTTCTTTAGCTTCTGATGATGACGAATATGATAGCGATCTTGAAGATGAAGTATGCATGAGTTGGTACGAGATGGTTTCATTTCTGGAATATTTGTGTAGAGGCGAATTGTGGGGGCTAATCGTGGGGGGCGAATGTTCCGGATGCCGTGGCCAGGTTGGTTCAAAGCACCTGGCTGATCCAACATTTTGCTCAAAATAATTGCTCAGATCTTGTGTTAAGTGAACCAGGTAGACGACATAGCACAATTGAAATGGCGTTTTTAATACTGAACGTCTTTTGTATGAATTTTCAGGAGAAAAACCGGAAGCCATTCAACACGACGCGGAAACCTCGTGCGCAAGGAAACTAACTCCCGAGTGTAACAGTGGAGTCCAACTATTGGCAGTGTGTCATACAATCGCCATGCTGGTGCAAACTGTCACCTGGAACATGAGATGATAACTAAAGTGATGCGAGTTGGAAACGAAGCATAGATGCGGACATAAAGCGAATGGACGGAATGGAATCGCTGGGCGCGTTTCCTACACAAAATGGTGCACACCTGTAACTGCACAAGTGGAGTGGTGTTTGGGGACACTCTGAATGAGCTCAACCATCGGCTAAGTACCGGATCGTGGATGGCGATGTAATTTGGCTCCGTCCCGGACCTCTCTGCGAAAAGACTGCTGATGGATGTATCCGTTTCCTGCCTCAAGCTGCACCGTCGATGCCATGCTGGCTAATCTTCCACATATTTGATTGAGCTCAACAAACCATGTGAAATGCTGCGGACATTATTTCTGTAGCCGTGTGGTGTAAAGTTGGTAAGGAGGGACATGTTCAAGGTTTGGACGAATTGCGAGTCATATTGCACGGCTTGTGCCAACTGTGTTGCTCACTGGCTGTTTAGAATTTTGAGATCATACCGTATTTTCCGATTCAAACGCCTAGCAAAATTTATTAATTGTGTCAATGGGCTCTGAGGGCGCGTTTATTTAAAAGTTAAACTGACACTGATTTGTAACCCCCCTTCATTTTCTTAGATTGAATTTACGACTAAAAAATACTTTGAATTCTTTCCTTTATAACAAAAAATATTTAGAGAGTTAGGGGCCGTTCACAAACCACGTGGTCAGCTTAGGGGGGAGTGGGTATATGAAATGACCACAGCTGGCCACACAGGCGGGGGGGGGGGGGGGGGGGGGGTTTTATTAATGACCACGTGGTCCATAAAAAAATACGCAACGTAATTTTAATAAAAACATGAAGACTGAATGGGAGGAGAAGGACCTTGTCGAGATACCACACGGTCTATCAGTTCACGACTTTGCCGAACCAGCAATTGGCACTCCAGTTATCAGCAAAGATGTGGGCAAAGATGTTTGGGAAGAGGCGTAAAATTTGTAATTAAAAAAAACAAGATATAGCCTACATACAATACTCTGGGTGATGTTAAAATATGTCTGGCATTATTATAACGAATAGAAATTATTATTATTATGAGCTGAAGGGGGGTATGAGAATTGACCACAGCTGACCACAAGGGGGAGGGGGGAGTCAAAAAAGATCAAAATATTGACCACATGGTATGTGAACGGCCCCTTATTTATGTTTGAAGTTCTTTAGATTCTTGAGATAAAGCACATTGCTAATTCCACAAAATATGTTCATTCCAAATATAAGAGTTTCTTTTCCATAAAGACTCGTGTGCCCTAACCCACTTACAGGGAGTAGTAAGGATGCGCGTTTCTACGGGTGTCCCATAAATCTGTAGTTAGTGCCACCGAATTGGAATATGCTTCCTTCCATGATCGAGATAACATTGCAATGTGTTACAGAATTATGATCGGGGGCCATGCACAGCATGCAAAAGTTGTGACCTTGAATAATGCTTTCACGGGTATTAAAAAAGTATTTTTATTAGTTTGAGTTAGATCCCTAGTTGCAATTTAAAAATTTGGATAGAATTATCAAAGTTTATGTCCGATTGGGTGATGGGTGATATTCTAGAATGACCATCAAAACACTTTTCAACGTCACAACTTCTGTATGCTGTACATGGCCCCTGATCGTAACACATTCCAATGAATATCTCGGTCATGAAAGGAAGTATTCCAAGTTGGTGGCAGATACAAATGATTTATGAGAAACCTTGAATAAGGCACGTTGAAATCAGGAAATACGGTAAATGAAATAATGATCAATTGCTGATTACTGGAATGGCGTTTTGTAATATTTTATTTTTTTTAATTCAGTTTAGGACCCTTACAAAAATGTACTACAGTTTAAAAAAAATGCAGTGCAAACTACAGTTCTAAATACTACACTTTTTAATTGCAGTTGCACCTCATTTTCATGAATCCAATCACTGCTCTTCATAATATTTCAGTTTACAATACTGAAGTTAATAATACCGTAAAATTTCCATTTACACAAAACTGCTTTTCTGAGAACTCCAACAGCAGCTGCTGTTTAATTCGGTATATAAAACTGATTCGTCTTTATTTGAACTGCAGTATGCGATTTCGAAACTGTAGTTATTTAGCACAGTTCACAAAACCAACTGCAGTTTTCACATAGAAAACTGAGGTATATTTTTGTAAAGGGAGAAGTGGTGATTGCAGAATTGAATTGGTACAAGCACAAAACGTTCTTAATTTTGATGTAGAGATAATTAATTGGTTGGCAATGTGGGCCATGAACCTGTCCCTTACCGGGGAAGACACTGTTATATTGTTTATTTTTGTTACTTTGAGTTGGCCCTCGTGTCGTAGCCTAATTACATTGCCGTATGGGAAGGTATAGCGTTTGCACATCCAAGGATAGATAACATGTAATAGCTATGTGTACCTTCGAAGAGGAAGATGCCAATCTGTTGTCGATAGTTCATGGTTTGGATTGACTTTGCGCACTGCAACCCGAGATATTGGATATTTTTTAAAACAAATTCGAACTCATGTCAAAAGCAAAATCCGGAAATGCATCCGAAATATTATTGCATGCTTCCCAAAATAAGTATGCAATATTGATTTGAAGAGGAATATTGTCAAAATTGTATGGGTTTCAGCTTGAGATCGAAATTTGTAATTGAATAAGACTCTGCACCGGTATATTTTTAAATGATTTTGATAAATTGGGGGAATGGGTGCATATGGAAATTCAGTTAACGTAACTGCGACCAAGGTGTTGGCTGTGAAAATGAGTGCCCCACCTCATTTAATACATTCAATTGGTTCCAGTTTCCTTAAAAATAGGCAAACATTTTCTCCACTTGAAACTTTGGTCGCAGTTACGTTGGTTCGAGTATAAAACTACCTGAATCCATTTTGTATACAATATATTGGGGCAATGTTAACGGTGGTACACTTAGAGGAGCCAACTGAAACGCTATTTTGAACGCTTGGGCCATGTACTGCTTGTTATTATTATGGAATTATGTGAGCAGCTTTGCAAGAATGCCAAGGGATTTGATTGCGGATGCTGACATTTTGTTTTATTGCGGCGGAAACTATAGTTATTGAGTATTGACGAAATGAAATTTGAAGATTTGCTGCCTTAAGTGAATTTCCAATTGATGCGGGTGAAATTTTGATTTTGCACTCATGTTCGTGTACAAGGACTGTGTCGAACTATGGCATGGCATATATCATGAATGTAATTATTTGTGAGAAAGAGGAAAGTATTTTGGATGGAACCGAAATGTGAAACGCTGTAAATTACTGAAAAGTGCGGGCAAGACGATAACAACGGCCTATTGTTGTAAGCTATACACACGTAGAATGTATGGAAATAAATATCGATGTGATTCGTAACGGTCAATTTCAAGTGGGGCATACTACTGCCAAAGAACAATCGTAAAAAAATAAACTATTACTTCATTAATTTGATTTTTTACAAACATTTTATACGAAAATCAATATTTTTTTCACAAAAAATTTAAAATTTACGGAACTTCTAAAAATGTTTAAGTTAACAAAAGTTCAATTTCATTTCGAAACTAAAACAATCTAAACTTGCGTCAATTTCCAATCCAAAATGCATCTGTTACCGGCAATGTCGGCACAACCCAACGTCGCTAGGTGGCGCTGCGGACTACAAATACCGATCGTGTACCGAATTGCGGGATGACTTCCTGCAGCTGCCCTGTGATTGACCGAAATCATCCGCGCTGTCGCCGCCCTTGCCACTACAATAAACATAATTTTCATGTTCAAATTCATAAATATAGTATATCTTAAAATTTCAATTAATGTTTTTTAAAAATTTCAAAGAACTAAATGTAATTTGTATTTTGATATTTGAATAAACAAATGAACTCGTTTTTGTGCAATTGAAAAATCGAAAATATTCTAATTTCCATATTAAAAATGTTTTTAATTTTTAACTAGTATGCAGTAGAGTCCCGGTTATCAGATTCCCGGTTATCCGATGCTCCGTGTTAACCGCGGTTTCAACCGGAAATACTCGGATAAACCGGTCGGATAAGCCGAACTTTGGGTGACCGTCATTGTTTTGACACGCCCAACTGCTCTTTAGGCAGCAGATCGGCAAAATGTAAATTTGTTAATATATGTATAGTGCACACTTAATACGCACATATGTACAGTACGTAGTATGTACAGTGCGTAAATTGTAAAAAAAAAACAATTTTTGGCGACGCTCAGTATTATCCGTTTCTTTTGATTATCCGCGGAAGGCCGAGCCCCGACCCCCCCCCCCCCCGCGGATAATCGAGACTCTACTGTAATCAATAACAAGAACCTAATTTGAATAAACATAGATTACCTCTACAGAGAAAGCGACTAACAGCCAGAATACACAATCCATCCACAGGATATCGTTAAAAATATTGTAGCGAATAAACTGCACAAAATAACAGTCAAACTACATTCCGAAGCAAACAACCAGAACACCAACATTACCAACACTTCTACTAATTGGACTTTTTGCATCGCGATAACTGCAGACCGATCTTTAGAAACAACAATTCCAGGAGAATTGGAAGTGTCAGTAATATTTAAAAAAATGACTGAAACAATTCCAGAAATATACAGAAACATTTCCAGAAATGACTGATGCGATTCCTAAAATGACTGAAACGATTTTCAAGATGACTGAAAAAAATCCCAAAATGAGTGAAATGCCCAAAATGGCAAAAAATTTTAAAATTTTTAAAATGCCTAATAAATGTCAAAAATGTTATAATTTGCAAAAAATGCCTAAATAATTGTCAATTTTAAAAAAGCCTATAATTGCGTAGAAATGTCAAAAACCGAAACAAAGATATTTTTTAAATGTTAATTTTTTTTACAAAATTTAATTATATTTTTTTAAATGTCAAAATTTTTAAATATGCTTAAAATTGGTAAAGAATGTCAAATTTTGTAATAATGCCCAAAAATGGTCAAAAATTTAAAACTATGTAAAAATACACAAAAATTTTCAATGTTCGTAAAAATGCTCAAAATTTTTAAAAAAATGTCGAAATTTTAAAAAGGCCCAACAAAGGTCTAAATTTTTAAAAATGCCCTAAAATGGTCAAAAATAGTCAAAAATGTAAAAAAACTGTAAATTTGTAAAATTTTAAAAATTACCAAAAATGATCAAAAGTGCCACATTTTTAAAAACGCCCATTCAGGCCAAGTAAAAAAAATCGTCTTTTATCGTCCTCGCCCGCGCCAATTTTTTTTTAAATTGTCCCCCGCGGATTTTTTTTTACATTTAAATAAAATCCGCCTGCTCTGGAATTTTTTTAACGTTTTCGAATTTTTTCTCTCTTTCTTTCCCTGTTTCTCTCGAACCGGAGCTGCAGATGCGCGGAATGATGTGTATTGCAGGAAATTTCAATAGAAACATTTTCACTAAAAAAAGCCAGCTGTGGCGGACAACGGTAGATGGCGTCACTGCATGGAACTCGTTGCACTGTCGTTTCGTTCCGGACACCGCGCTTTTCAGGAATTTTAGGAATGGAATCCGAACGGATGGACGGACAGATGAACACCAAAGCGAGCTAAGAAAAACGAAGTAAAAAATATCCGCCCGTGCCGAATTTTTCTAGAAAATATTCCGATTATTTCATAAAAATAAAAAAAAATGCCGATGTCTTCAAAAAATTTGGACGATAAACAAAGAATTTATTTTACTTGAATCGTAAAAAATTTTAGGGTCTCACTTGCTTTGTCTTCTAGATTCAAATTCGAATAATAAAATAAAAGGAAATTAAGCTTAGGTGCTCACCAAGCGAACGCATAAAACCAAGAGCAGATAAAAAAGAGTAGATAAAACTTAGTATTTTTCTATAAAAGCTTAAGCTCCGAGCTGTAAAAACTCATTGCCAGAATTTTGAACCAATTTGACTTGCGTAAATGTCAACCAATTGTACATACGCAAATTATAATATGTCAGCAATTGACTAAAATCTCATAATTCCCATGTGGTTCATTTTATATGGTTTCCTTGCATAACGAGCATTTAAGTTTAAAGGGTATGATTAAAGTGTAACTTCGTGAGATTAAGTGTGATAGAATGTATACAACTTTTCAGTGTTATTTTATTTATTTAAGGCTAAAATACAGCAATATATAAAAAAATAACAGCTGTATACTGGAAAGAAATACAGTATATTAGTAGATATGTCTGTTTCCTATCTAGTAAAGCAAAAATAAAAATATTAGTTATCACATAATGCAAATGAAATTCAACAGACAACGCACATTTAAAATTACACCCAGTTCCCATGCTTGAGGGCAGGACCGGCGTATTTCCATCTCATGTCAACTTCCCAACTGCACCATCATTGTAATGGAGAAGACGAATATTGTATTTTCAAATTACCTGAACGGCTTTACACTTTACTATTACACGCATTCTTGGACAGTATTTTACATTTTGACAATTTTGTAAGGTTTTGATAATTTTGGCATTTTGAGATGTTTTATGCAAATTTTGACGTCTTAAAAATGTTATTTAAATTTTGACATTTTTTAGGACTTTATGAACGTAAATTTTTGAAGTTTAGAGATTCATAAAAAATTGACATTATTAGAATTTTATGAAAAGTTTGATATTTTTTGGAAAATTTTGTTATTTTCTACTTTTTATGGAAATTTCTGCATTTTGGCATTTTAATTTAGTTATGATATTAATGGCAATTTTTGCATTTTAAGGAAATTTCGATTTTTTTTTTGTGGATTTTGAAATTTTGGAGATTTAGTGCAAATTCGGCGATATTTGAGATATAATTCAAATTTAATTTAAAATTTAACGTTGTTTGAATTTCAGCAAATTGTGGCTTTTTGCGGTTTTGAAATTTTCTGCAAATTCACAATTTCTTGCTGAAATTTCGTCTTTTTGGGGATTTTTTTAGATTTGTTACATATTTCGTGAATATTTGATTTTACGCAAATTCTGTAACCTTCAGAAAAATTATAATTTTGATTTTTGATTATTTACAAATATTTTTAATTTTTATTGTTTTTTAATTGACTTTTTTGGGATATTTTGCAAATGTTGAAATTTTTCTATTTTTCTATTCAGAAAAGCTTGGGGTTTTATAAGTACAAACTGATAATATTAGTTGGAATTTTGCAAGCTTTGAAAATTTTTGAAAAGTTGCACATTCTCTAGTTTTTGGTACTACTTTCGAAAAGTTTGAAATTGGTGTGAATTTTTTATTTTTTTTTTGCAATGTTTTTGTACTTTATGCAAAATTTGATTTTTTTGAATATATTGCATAAGGAAATTTAAGATTACATTAATTCCATCAATTTTGGAAAATTTCTGAAATGTAGGGTATTTTTTTATTACAGACATTGTTTGGAAGTTTGACAATTTGAGACATTTTTATACTTCTGTGAATTTTTTGAAATTTTGAAAATTTATTCGTTTTTAATTTTTTTTTGGCATTTTTGAATTTTTAACAATTTTGGGAATTTTGAATGCATATGCCGGGTGAGGTATAAGTCCTGAGACGGCCTGTTGTTTTTGTAAATGAATGGCGTAGGAGTGGAAACGCACATGTAAAGTACTCAGCAGGTTGGGGGCTGTCCTGTGAAAAGCTTTCCTAACCAATACCCTGGTGTGTGCTTCCCTGCTTTGCATGCTGTTTGTGTACAACAAGGGAGCTGGCTGGAAAGCGTTTCACAGGGGTGCACATTCCGGTTTTTTCCACATAACTTTTGCATTGTTAATCCGATTTTCAATCTGTTTACTGCATTATGTTTAGAACACTGTGCTGAAAATTGCGCTGAATGATATCAGCCCACTAGCGCTAATAATTACAAAGTTAGCATTTCAATTACCTTGATCCCACCTTTAAAGGTCACCAATGGGCACACGGTTAGACAGCCCCCAACCTGCTGAGCACTTTCCATGTGCGTTTCCATTCCTACGCCATTCATTTACAAAATAAGCAGGCCGTCACTGGACTTATGACTCACCCGGTATAGTTAAGACAAATAGCTTCTACTTAATGTGGTGATCAAGGGCAGTGCAGAGATGTTTCTACAATTTGTCATTAATTACTAAACTTTGGATTGTACACATTTCAGGGAAATTGAAATACAGCACATGATTTAATTTTACCTGGCAACAATCCGCAATTCCTGTTGGCTACCACTCCTCAGATAATTTCTTGATGTCGATATACGCAATCCCATTGCGATCATTTCTCTAAAAAAAGGCAAGAAATTTTAGAATTTAAATTAAATCGTCTTAGCGCTGCAATTGCAGCCAAACGATAGTGGAGGATCGAGCGCCATTACGGAATCAAAACTACCTACTACTTATAACTAATTCCAACTGAACCAAATATTCTAACCAAATTGCAACGGCGTATGCAGAAATAGCACCACAAATTCAACTCGGTGATCAGGAACATTTATCAAATGTACACAGGCGAGCATTGTTGTAAATGGCGATCACTTTTTAACATTTCATTTAAAAAATTATACTTTGCATGTGTTTACTTCTGCATGACGATGGCGCTTTCACTCTGCTAGACCCTGTCCCATGTATTTCTGCGTACTTCCCTGTATAGCATTTTCATACTCTTCGTGTAGAAAAAGAGCACTAGCTGGAAAGCTTTTGCAGGGGGTCCATATCCCCCTTTTTCTCTCATAACTCTTGCAGTGGTTGTCCGAATTCCACTCTGTTGCAATGTGTTCACAACACGACACTGAACACTTCCCTAATTCATATAGGTCCACTAACTTCAATAACACCAAAGCTAGCATTCTAATGACCTTGATAATACTTTCCAAGGTCACCAATGGGCACATGGTCAGATGGCCCCCGAACTGCCGAGTAATTGTTTTCATTCCTCCAAGCTTCATTTACACAAATACAAGCACGAACCAGATTTATGAATCACCCGGTATAAAACAAGATGTCGGAATCTTTCTTTATAATCATTACTTCATTGTGCACCAGTGTACTGCAGTTTGTCAGTTGCATAATTCACCTGGGAAGTTTGTACAACGACATATTTCATTTTTTTATTCGCAATTACAGTTGCATTTCTGCTCGTCATTGTTCAAATATTTACTTCGGAATACAATCTTGCAAATCAAACAGACATGTATCGAATTTCATTCGTGAAACGAAAAATTCTCACATTTACAGCGTGGTATTATTAAGATATCTTCATGTTGGATTAAATTTTGGTGGGAGGAGAATATGAGACCTGTAACCAAAACCGAGAATAAAATGCAGCAGCACTTGTGAGCATCAATGTGCTAGACGGTAACATTTTGACGTGGCTCCGCATGAAAGGGATATAGAAATCTCGTACTTTGTTCGTATTCACGGATCTGTGTAATAATGTATTTGTATATGGTCCTCATCGGTTTTTACTTTGCAATAAATCCGTTAGCAGCTATAGAGATGAGCAGCACTTGGGCACATCCATCAGCCAACTTTGCAACACGTACAGTTCAAAAAGGCGCACAAACAAACAGAAATGGGTGAGCACTTGATTGTGCAACGTGTTCCAGCAGTTTATTGGCACAGTCTTCAAGAGCTGCTTGTGTTGTGCGCACCATTTATCCTTAAGAATCCTAAGCAGGTGCTTCCAAGAATCATAGGATAATCAATAATGACGTTATGCATACGCAGAGGTAACTGAAAACGAACGAAATTCCTGCTGACGTCCTTTCACCATGCTGCAGAGCACCGGGTTTTTCACCTGCAATACAACAATACAATATAACATTTTCACATCATCTTTCCAAGCACACAATCAGGATGTCAATTGGAAAATGCTATAAATATGTAGGAATGCTGTAGTAATCATCAGTGAATAAATCTGGGAAGAAATACAGGAAACTTATC